>CAUYLG010012820.1:0-147209 GCA_963573385.1 Cacajao melanocephalus | reverse complement strand
TACCCCCTATAAAACCCCACGCCCAGAACGGCTGGGCGCGACTTCTCTGGCCCCTCCTCTGGACCACAGAACCTCGCCCGGGAGCTAAATAAACTGGAATTTAGTTTTCCTTATACTGGTCTCAGTTCCTAATTTTAAGCTTGACAATAAGCCTTACAGTTTCATCTTCATCCTGAAAGAGACACCTCTTCACTATTGGGGAATAGTTTGTTTTCTGACTTGAAATTTGATCCATGAGTGTTTTGTTCCTTGGAGCTTTGGTCAAGAGATAACTGAAGACTCATCTTGGACCAACAGATCCCCTTGGTTGGTGAAATGGCCATCCCCAAACTGACCTTCTGGGAGCCCTTGACCGAGAAGAGTGCTGGGCTGGGAGTCAGAAGTCAGGAAACATATTGCTCCATCACTGACTGCTTGGTTGATTTGTCACTTTGGGTCTCTGAGTTTTCTGTGATTTAGGGTTCTGATTTTGAGTTTCCTCCTACCTGGCAAGGCGGTTTTGAGAACCAGACAGGAAACATTTGCTGCCTTTAGCTATTCAGCATTTAGTGAGCACCTCTGTGTCCCAGACCGTGGTAACCAACAGGTGACCACTAAATGCTGAACAAATGACCGAACACTGACCTCTTCCTCTTGCTGCCTGCACTGTTAGGAGCCCGCAGGAGGATGCAGGTGAGTGGTGAACCTGCTATGGAGTCAGCCATTCCACAGGGACGGGCCCATAGACTGTACAGCTCCAGAAGGGCTAGGCTGGTGCGAGCCTGTGGCCAAATCTAGTGAAAGGGAGGCACAGCAATATAATCATGGTATGTTTATACTTACTCTTATAGTCCGTGTGTCCCCAAAGGCATGGTAACATTGGGAGGAAGTTATGAGTCCGGTTAGGGTCAGATGCCCCCCAGAGGGCATTTGACTTGAACTTTGATGACTGGGATATTCCCTAGGAAGGAGAATGGTATTCCTGGAAGATAGAACAGATTTTGCAAAAGCATTGAGTCATAAAAGAGCTTTGAGGTGTCCAGGGCAGGGCTCATGGTCTTGTATGGTTAATCAAGGAACAAGGGATTGGAAAAAGATAGGGCTGGAGAAGAAGGCTGGGCAGGCACCACAGAGCTTATACTTCCCATGAAAGGATTTTATTTGATTCTTACAGGTCCTAGAGAACCTCTAAAAATTCCTGTGTTTAGAACCTCGTCAGGTTTTGAGGAGGGGTCTCCATACCTCAGGACCCCATGTTGAATTGATGAGTGGGATGCAGGGGGATGAGGCTTCTGTAGCCGCCTTAGAAAGCAGCACTGACTCTGACTCTAAAGTCTTCTCTTATGCAGGGGGGACAAGATATCCTGTCCATGATGGGCCAGTTAATGAAGCCAAAGAAGACAGAAATCACAGGTAGGACAACGAGCATGGCCTGCGAGCAAGGGGCAGGGTGGAGGGCCCTGTGTTCTGAGTTGCTCTTGAGCCTCTGTGAGCACATCCACCCTAAGGAAATGCCTCAGAACAGTTCCCTCTTCCTCATAGTTCAGAGCTTGACTCTAGCCTAAGTCTCTGGTGGCATTTAGGCAGCCATATAACACCTGTGTGCCCTCTGTCCCACTGTAGTCACAGTTTCTGAACCCTATGAGGCCCCAGAAATGTGGATTTGTGTTGCCTAGCTCTGCTGGAGCACAGGCTCTGGAGCCTTGGTACTGTCACCCTCCTCCCCAGTAGAGTGCAGGGCAGCTCCACAGATTAGCTTCATACACCACCCTGCCCAGTTTGTGGGCACTTCCTAGAGCTCCACGAGGGACACTGCTGCTGCTCCCATGTGAACCTTTATTTTACCCTCCTGTTCCTCCTAGCTTTCCTGTTGTTTTTTTTCTAATTCTACCTACAGTTTCGTCACCTTAAGTTGGTAGTTAAATATTAAAGCAAATATTATCGTTAAAATTTTAGCCAGGGCAGCAATCTGAGACCTTTCTGTTTGAGTTTGTCAGGAGCAGTTTCTTTGTTTTCACACGGTTTTCGGTGTGCATCCCCTTTGGACAATTCCTGCCTCTTGCCTTTGGTGGAAGACGCTGCATCAGATCTTCCAGTTCTCTGTTTGTGAGCTGCTCCTTCCTGATGATAACACAGGAGCTGGTTTGGAAAATGAGCACTGAGACCTTAGCTGGGTTGTGTAACTTTTGAGAGACTCATCCCTCTAGGAGCTCTGAGATTGGGCCTTTCTTCAGAGCCTTTCATTCCTCCAAGGTTTCTGCTCAGGATTCTAAAAGGACCCACTTCCTTAGTCCAGGCACTTGATTGAAAGTTAATTAACCTAAGCATTGTTATGTGGGACCAAAAGAAAGGGTCATTTACTGAGTATAGAACAGGAAAATTTGCATGTGAAAACTCATTTCACCCAGGGCTCCCAAATTCCAATGTCTCCCAGATCAGACAGAGCTAGATTGGGTGTGTGGGAGGTGATAAGGCATGGTAGGCGGGGAGGGTGTGCCATGAAGGGATTCCCATGCAGAATACCTATGCAACCTTTTCACATTTAACCAAACACATCTTCTGGGGGAGGCTGCCAATTCTGACATTTAGGTGTGATTATCACTGTGTTCAGATGATGACACTGAAGCCTGGAGTGGGGACACACCCTGCTTGGGGTCAAATAGCTAGTAGGAAAACTAGGCTCCCAGCGTGGGTTTGAATTGAATTTAGGTTGGGGAGAAGAGAAAGTGCGATAGTCTCCCCCAGCCTGGTGCTGACTTTGCCTGCCCATCCTTGCATCTCCTAGACAAACTTCGAGGGGAGATTAATAAGGTGGTGAACAAGTACATCGACCAGGGCATCGCTGAGCTGGTCCCGGGTGTGCTGTTTGTTGATGAGGTCCACATGCTGGACATTGAGTGCTTCACCTACCTGCACCGCGCCCTGGAGTCTTCTATTGCCCCCATCGTCATCTTTGCATCCAATCGAGGCAACTGTGTCATCAGGTAGGATGGCTGCCTGCCAGCCACAAGGCTTTTTTACCTTCCATCTGGGCTCATGTGTTCCTCAGGATCTGTCTAAACCCCATGAGTCAGGACGGGGATGAGGGGAGGTCATGTTGTTTTTGAGGGAAAATGTGCCAAGTGGCCTGGCTCTGGCCTCATTTCTAGTCACGAAAGGCAGCAGCCGCTCTGTCACTCATGATGAGGTTCTCCCACATGGTCTCTGGGGTGTGATACTACAATTTGGTCATTCAGTTAGAGTGTACAAAGGTAAGATCAGACAAGGCTAGCCTTTGATGACATTATACACGTGAACGTCTTCAGTCTTCATCTGAGCTCTGAGAGGTAGGCATTACTGACGTCATTTTTCAAATAAAGAAACTGAATGAATCATAACTTGTTCCTCATCAAAAAGACAGGATAAGAACCTAGCTCCTTCTGATAATAAAACTAGCATTTCACACTGCTGTCTTTCCATCCCCAGCTCCACTCCTTCCCATCCCTTTGGTCTGCCTTTGGGAAGGGCAGATGTTGACCCCTGGAAGGCAGATGTTCATATGGTGCTCATCCTGCCAAGATTGGCCCGAAGCTGGACCAGGAACTTCACTGGGGTTGCTTTTTCTTCTAAGCACTCTCCAGGCTCGTGGTCCTAGATAACACCCTGTCTTTCCATCTCTCAAGCCCAGTGTCAGTATTCCCAGTACCTGGTAGTTTGTTGCTCTTTTGGTTTTCTATGATTCTGTTTAAACATTAGTGCCTGGTCTCTGCAGTGCTGGGGACACAAAGGTGGGTGATAAGGGGCCTCTTTTCAAGCCTGCAACAGAAGAGTGTGGGGACAAAGTCCCTGAGGCTGCATTCTCAGGGTGCAGTGGATGCAGGGGGAGTTGGAAAGACACCTTGTGGCCCATGAGTATCTCAGGGCAGAGCTGGAGCCAAACTGAGTTTGAAATCAAAACTGCTGATTTGCCTAACTCACCTCTGAATAATGGTGGGCCCTATCTAAGATTTTAGTTTGCTCTTAATAGAGAAGCTTTATTATTAAGACTGTCCAAGCTGGGCACAGTCTTAATAATACAGTGATATGTACCTGTATTGTACATTTTGGGGGACTAAGGTGGGAAGATTGCTTGAAGCTAGGAGTTGAAGGCTGTAGTGTGCAATGATCGCACCTGTGAATAGCTGTCACACTCTAGCCTGGGCAACATTGTGAGACCCCATCTCTAAAAATAATTAAAAAAAATAAACCATGTAAACCCTGGTGTGGCTGGCTCTAGATAGGCCCCACAGTGGGGATTCAGTAATGCTGTGAGCACTGCAGTATAGCAGCAGGCCCTCCTGCTCAGGTGGATTCTTTCACTTGCAATTAGAATTTGAATGCGTGATTCAAGTCCATGTGGCAGCATCTTGTAGCTACTCTGAATCGCCGTGATGCTCTCTGGAAAGACCACTGTCACAAGTGCCTCCTAATAAGTCTTGGAAAGAAAATGTGTGCCAGATCCAGCATGGCTACCTGGGCAACATCTGGAGACAGATGCATGTGGACCTTGTGCCTGGTACGCCTGACATGCCTGTGGCTGTCTGGGCTTGGCCACGCCAGGCTTCATCCTGATAGTGCAGCTGGTGAAAGGGCTCAACCTTGGACAGACGGTGCCCCCTGCTGGGGAGATCTGCTAATAGGCTCCCTTCCCTCCACAGTAGGGAACCCAGCCCAGCAGATGCCCGCAGAGCCTGGCATCTCTCGTCCCCAGAAGCAAGGTCTCTCAGTCCCATCCCACCCAGGACTAAGGTGCACAGGAAGGTCGCCTTGATCTCAGAACCTGCTCAGTAAAGACAAAGCTCTGGTCAGCCTGAAACGTGGGAGATTTGGCCCCAGCCCCATCTGGGCTGATTTGATCAAGGGCTGCTAGAGGTTGTGGAGACTCCTTGCCAGACTGCAGTTACCCAAGTGGAAGGAAGAGGCTCAGAGTGTGGATCTTTAGGCAGGTTGGTTTAGGTAACCCAAATTCAGTTGTGTGCTCTGGAAGAGAATTTTGTCACTATGTTCTAGTAGTAAATTTGTTGTAGTGGTGATAATAATGTCAACATGGACATTTTGTATAAACAGCACCATATAATCTGATCTTTTGTGACTGGCTTCTTTCACTTAGCATGATGTTTTCAAGGTTCATCTATGTTGTAGCATGCATAGTACTTATTTCTTTTTCTGTCTGGAGTATTCTATTATATGGAATATTTAATAGTGTATCTTATTTAACCATTCATTAGTTGATAGACATTGGGTTGTTGGGTTGTTTGGTTATTATGAATAATGCTGCTCTGAACATTTGTGTACAACTTTTTTTTTTTTTTTAAGTAGAGATGGGATCCCGCTTTGTTGCCTAGGCTGGTCTTGAACTCCTGGGCTCCAAGGATCCTCCTGCTTCAGCCTTCCAAACTGCTAGGATTACAGGTGTGGGCCACCACACCTGGCCTATGTGGAACAGGTTTTGTTTCTTATGGTTATGTACCTAGGAGTGGAATTGCTGGGTCCAGTGGTAACTGTTTAACCTTTCAAGGAACTGCCAACTGTTTCCAAAGCCAGCTGCATCATTTGACATTCCCACCAGCAATGTATGAAGGTTCCAATTTCTCCACATTCTTGCCAACACTTGTCTGTCTTTTTGATTGTAGATATCCTAGTGGGTAGTGAAGTAATATCTCATTATGGCTTTGATTTGCATTTCCTTAAGGACCAAGGATCTTGAGCATCTTTTCATATGCTTATTGGCCATTTGTATATTGTCTTTGGAGAAATGTTTATTCACGTCTTTTGCTCGTTTTTTTTCTTTGAGACACAGTCAGGCTGGAGTACAGTGGCGTGATCTCAGCTCACTGCAACCTCCGCCTCCTGGGTTCAAGCAATTCTCCTGCCTCGGTGTCCCGAGTAGCTGAGCCTACAGGCGTGCGCTACCATGCCCAGCTAATTTTTGTATTTTTAGTGGAGATGGGGTTTCACCATGTTGGCCAGGAATGTCTCGATCTCTTGACTTTGTGATCCGCACGCCTCGGCCTCCCAAAGTGCTGGGATTACGGGAGTGAACCACTGCCATTTTTTATTCAGGTTCTTTGTCTTTCTGTTGTTGAATTGTAAGAGTTCTTTATATATTCTGGTTACTAGATCTTTATCATTTATATGCGATTTATAAATATCCTATTCTTTGGATTGTCGTTTCAGTTTCTTGACAGTCTTTTGACACACAAAAGTTTTAAATTTTGATGAAGTCCAATTTATGTTTTTTTCTTTTGTTGTTTGTGTTTCTGGTTTCGTATCTCAGAACCCATTGCCTAATCTAAAATCACAAAGGTTTATGCCTGTGTTTTCTCCTAAGAGTTTTAGTTTCAGCTTTTATGTGTACGATTATGATCCATTTGGAGTTAATTTTCATATGTGGCATAAGGAAGGTGTTGGTCCAACTTCATTCATTATTTTGCATGTGAATATCCAGTTGTCCTAGAACCATTTGTTGAAAAGACTGTTCTTTTTTATTGAATTGTCTTGGCAGCCTCATCAGAAAATCAAATGCCTGTCCTTTTAGCACTCTTACCGTGTGCCCACTGAGCCAAGGTTAAGTGGTTGTTAGGTGAGTTACCCATCACGTTACCTAGAGAGGTGTTTTTACTGTGCTTTCTGTCAGCAGAAAAGCTTTGTGTTATTTATGTCCTTGTAGTTACAGGATTACATAAAGAAGCATTTATGTGGTGATTCTCAACCACGGGCAAATTTGTTCCCCTGGGGACATGTAGCAATGTCTGGAGACATTTTTACTTAACATGACTCAGAAGTGCTCCTGGCATCTAGTGGGTAGAGGCCAAGGACACTGCTGAACATCCTGCAGTGCATAGGACAGCCTTTCAAAAAGAATTAATTTGCTCCAAAACGCCAACAGGGTCACAGTGGAGAAACCCTGAGTTACAGTAACAGGAAAGTAGTCACAAATGAGTCAGCCATGTTGCACATGTGGCGGTGTATCTGTAGAGTTCATTTCCAGAATTACATTTATCTTGTTTCTATCGGTACACTGTATTGGATTCTAAGGAGAGTTGGGCCTGTGGCTTCACAACTCCGAACTGTGTATCTGGAGGAAACTCACTAATGGCTGGGTTTGGACAATTGCTGAATGTTGAAATGTTAAAATTAATAGTAGACTGAAGCCAAAGCCAGAAATGAACCTCTAGAATGCAAGAATAAATCTGCAGATTTACGTAAAATGTAATTATTATGCAGCTTATTAGCAATTTTATATTATGGCATTACCATGATGGCTGTCTTGTTAAATCATGATCCTCCCTACTCCCTGGCCCCCCAGCTCCTGCTGAGGTCAGCACATAGCCCAGCACCACTGCTAGCACATGGGGGCTCCACTCAGCCAGCCCACTCAGCAGCATCACTGACCAGAACCATCTCCCATGAATACGTTTTCTAGAAGAAACTTTCTACTTCTAGGTTCATAGCTTGACATATGACATAGAATCTACTTCAGATTCATAGCTTGGACAAATCTAAATAATGTTTGGTCTTTAATTCCTGAAAAATGCTTAGCAGTCCTCAGAAGCCTTTTCTTTTCTCCTCAAATTCGTTTTTACCACTTGGCAGCCTTTTAATAGACATCAAAAACTAAAAGAAATGTTCTTAATGCATTTCTATAAATTCTGTTCTTGCGAAATTTGATTATGGAGTACTTCATCTTTCTCTAACCTTTTCGTCTTTAAACTTTTTATATTTGGATATTTCGTCTTTAAACTTTTTATGTTTGGATATTTTTGTCCTTGGGATATTTTAATGTGGCATAATTGAGATCTTACAATTTCCTCAGAATTCCCTAAAGAATTCTCAAATAAAATTTAAAAAATACTTGTGGCCTAAATAGAATTAGAAAACTAAAAATTAAATGTTTTTTTAAAAGGTTATTTTGTTTAATGTGAAGGTTGCAGGCACACCAAATACTGAGATTTGAATCATGATAGAATTTCATCTTTATAATTCTTCCTAATTTTAAGAGGACATTTGTTGCTGGAAAAAGAAAAGTTTTCTGTAAAGTTAACTGAATATTTGTATTTGCTATTAGTCTGTTTCCATATTTACTTTGAAGATTTTAATTTTTTTTATATTAGATTTAACAAGTCATTAATGTAGCATTTTATTCTCCTTTTGTATTATTTTTATTGTGGTAAAATGTGTATAACATAAAATTTGCCATTTTAACCATTTTTAAGTGTACAATTTATTGACATTAATGACATTCACAGTGTGGTATGACCATCACTACTATTTTCAAAACTTTTTCATCACCTCAAAACCAGGAACTCTGTCACCATCAAGCATGAAGTCCCAACCCTCCCTCCCCTCAGATCCTGGTAACATCTCATTCTGTCTTTTTTTTTTTTCTTTTGAGACAGGGTCTCACTCTGTCATCCAGGCTGGAGTGCAGTGGCACAGCGTTGGCTCACTGCAACCTCTGCCTCCCGGGCTCAAGTGATTCTTGTGCCTCCGCTTCTGGAGTAGCTGGGGTTACAGGCACATGCCACCAAGCCAGCTAATTTCTGTCTCTATAAATTTGCCTACTATAGATATTTCCTATAAGGAAACCATAAAATATTTGTTCTTTTGTCTCTGGCTTATTTCACTTTGCATGTTTTCAGGGTTCATCCTGTGCTAGCATGTATTTTGTTTGCATTTTATTTTTGCAATCATAAATATGCATTTTTATACCTCAACTAACTGGATAAAATTTAAACAGGTAGATTTTATTTTTACTAAAGTTAAATTTTTAGCATGCTTACTTGTTTTTGAAACCAAATAATCAGATACTAACAAATCCAATTGACATGACTAGTTCTTTGTTATAGTTATACTGATTACTTATAACCATAGGCTATACAATCCTGTACAAGTTGAAGAATCCAGAAATATAGACTCTCTGCTGTTATGACCCCCAGACGCCAAGAAGCCCACAGCACGTGGGGCCTCCAAACACTGTAGCTGAAGACTGGCCCTGTGTGCCACCAGTGGCTGCCCAGGGCACCTCAGGGTCTTGTGAGTTGGCAAAGTTCCTCTCCTATGGCTTGGTTAAGGGTTCAAGAAAAAAATAGGTAAAAGATGGGATTGGACCCTTCTCAAAAATAAATAAAATAATATATATAAAGGAATACATTCGAATGCCTCATTAGTAATCAAAGAAATGCAAACTTAAATAAGGTGTTACCTTTCCCTCTTTTTCTAAACTTGAAATAGCAAAATATTTCAGAATGAGAATACTTGGTACTAGCTATGATTCTGTGAGGTTAGATAACTCATGCAGCTGTATAAATTAGGATAGTTACTTGTTCAGGTAGCTATTCAGGGTTCTGTCAGGCACTACAACAGTTGCTAAGGAAATGCTTATGGCTGTATGTGTAAAATTATTTATCAAAATATCGATAAAAATAATAGCAACAATTGGAAACTACCTAAATGCTCAACAATTTGGGTTAAGGAAAATATTTAATGGATTATTAAGTAAATACTAACATAATTATTAAGACTGGCAAGCCAGGTGCAGTAGCTCACACCTGTACTCCAAGCTACTCAGGAGGCTGAGGTGGGAGGAGCACTTGAGCCCAGGAGTCTAGGGCTGCAGTGAGCTAGAATCATGCCACTGTACTCTAGCCTGGGTCACAGAACAAGACTCAGTCTCAAAAACAAAACACAACAAAAAGACTGCAGCAACATGGATGAAAGCAAAAAAAATATGTGCATACTTAGTATAATTTATAAAACAGTGTATATGAAAGTTTGGCAAATATCCAGATGATTATTTTTTAGTATGATTTTAGTTTGCGTTTTTCCCTCTTTTCCAGTTTTCCTATGATATTGGTGATTACCAAGATAATGAAGTTGGTTTTTTTATTTTTCCTTTTTGAGACAGAGTCTCACTCTGTCACCCAAGCTGGAATGCAGAGGCGCAATCTTGGCTCACTGCAACCTCTGCTTCGAGGGTTCAAGTGATTCTCATGCCTAAGCCTCCCGAGTTGCTGGGATTACAGGTGTGCACCACCATGTCCGGCAATATTTGTAGTTTTAGTAGAGACAGGGTTTCACCATGTTGGCAAGCTGTTCTTAAACTCCTGACCTCACGTGAACTACCCACCTTCACCTCCCAAAGTGCTGAGATTACAGGTATGAGCCACCATGCCCGGCCTGAAGTTTTTTTTATGTGACTGGAGGTTAGCGTGTTTACTCTGGTCCTGGCTCTGATTCTCAGGCTGCCCAGCCAGCTACTTTTGGTATGAGTGCTGTAGCTGTATTTCCAGTGTCGTTTCTTGTCTAACAGAGGTTTATGTGATGGGATTAATTTTGCCCCTTGCAGAGGCACTGAGGACATCACATCCCCTCATGGTATCCCTCTCGACCTTCTGGACCGAGTGATGATAATCCGGACCATGTTGTATACTCCGCAGGAAATGAAACAGGTGAGCCTCCCTTCTTCCTTCCTGCTTTCTTCTCCTTTCATTTGCTCCCAGTGTTCACTGATGGCTGCGCAGAAAGGTATCCACGGCTTGGATCTGGCTGCCATGCACCATCTCACCACTTAGCTGCTATGCTTGAGCAAGTCACATTACTCCAGAGCCTCAATCTCCCCATCTGAAAGATAGGTTGGACTAACTAGACGCTGCCCCAACTGTCAACAGAAGCTCAGCTCCCTGTCTTGGCTGTTGTCTCTTCTGCTATTCCCCCTTTGATAAGCTTTAGGAAAAGGACAGTGAAAAAATCAACTTGATGATAGCCATTAGGGAGGCTACCAGCTCTATAAAAAGGAGGCAATAAAATAATGATTTAGTGATAGCCTTTTGGTGACCAGGCCAGACTGCGCCTGTAGCCTTTTCTACTTCAGAGAACAAGGCCAGTCTCACTGTTCCACCTGAACTAACAGCGAGCCAGCTCCAGCAGGTTACAGAACACAGCCACCATGACCTGGAAGAGGCCAGTGCTTGTGTCCTAGCAAAGCCTGTCTGCTGTAAACAGCATGACGAATGACAGGTTTCTCAGAGGCCTGTCTTTGGAGGCCTCCCCAGGCAGGTCTGTGGCTTTGCAACAGAGTCCTTGAGGGCTTCTGCCAATTCTTGGAAACCTGGCCCATTCTTACTGCAGGCCATAGCACCTTACTGTTGGGTCCAAAACCCCATGTGTCCTGCTAAAGAAAGGCAGCCCAGCACAGATGTGGTCGGGGCCAGAGACACCAGGAGTATTTTGAGGCCTGCATTTGCCTGCTGATTGACTTAAGCAATTTGGGACATCTCACTGAGCCTCCACCATCTCTGTTAAATGGAAGATCTGCTCCCTCCTTTGGAAGATTGGCATTAGGATTTGTGAGGTATAGACAATAACAGGCCCTCCCATTCTTTCCGTTGCTGTTATTACTGTATTTATAGCTTTGTATGCTTCATAGTTACCCTCTAGGGTCCTCTACATACAACATACAACAGCTTCGAAATAGCCAGTGTTGGAGGCTCCAAGAACAAGGGTCCTGTGGCCATGTGGGGAGTAAGCAGCAGAGCCAGGACTGCCACTCAGCTAGTTCACCCTTGCTGCCGCCATGCGAACTCAGAGCTCCTGGCCCAAGCAGTCTGGAATGTTCTGCACTGTGCTTCTAGAGCAGTGATTTGCCAGGCCAGCTCTGGGCTGGGCTGTCTTGGCTCAGTCAGGAGGGCCTCTCCTCGGGCTTTCTCTCAGGACTGGTGACTTTTTTCCCGCTGGCTCAGGCGATAACCTCAGCATATTTACTGGAGCCTGGGCTAGGTTTTTAAACAAACTCGATGTAACTTGTGTACTCTGCAATCCCAGCCGACACCCTCATAAACTATCCCTGCAGGTTATTAAATGATTAAAGATCTCATTTATGAACTGTCCATTTTCGAGCAGCCTGAGACAGACGCTCTAACGATTGCTCTGACCTGCTCTAGTCAGAGAGACAGCAGTGTCCCCGATATTCTGGAAGCTGAGCCACAGATTCAGTGCAGCTCACTGAATGGAAGACGCTTAGGCTGAAGCTGTCTCCCGTGACCAGGCTCCAGGATTCAATATTTGCATCTCCCTGGAGTTTCAGAAGGTCCTGTGGTGACATTTTTCTTGGCAGGACCTGGCAGTTTCCTCAGTCCCAGCTGTGAGTGAGAAGCCCTTTTTGTCTTGATGCCCAGAGGGGAGTTCTGTTGATGGAGCAGGGAGTCCCTCCTAGCTCCTTTCCTTGGTCATCCTTGTACCAGCCAGTAACTTCGAAGGGCCCCTCTCTGCCCAGCTGCATTTAGCTTTGGATCTCAGACAGTGGAGCCCCTCCTGCACAAGCTAAGATTGTTTCAGTGGAGTGCACACCCTTCCAGCTTACCCATAAGCCCAGCTGATAAGTTTCTTGTGGCCTATGCTGTGTTTGTGAAATATTTGAACAAGTTGCTGACATAGAACTCAGAGGATGTTATGTTATTGTTTGCCTTTCAGTAATCGTTTGCTTTATAAAAAACAAAATAGCTATTTCTGCCTTCTTTTTTCTCTCAACTTTTTATTACGAAAGATTTCAAACCCAGAGAAAAGCTGAAAAACG
This sequence comes from Cacajao melanocephalus, assembly GCA_963573385.1. Classification (NCBI taxonomy): domain Eukaryota; kingdom Metazoa; phylum Chordata; class Mammalia; order Primates; family Pitheciidae; genus Cacajao; species Cacajao melanocephalus. The sequence continues at coordinate 134,638 of CAUYLG010012820.1, read as the reverse complement.
CATACAATGAAATGACATCAAAAGAACTATCCTTAAAGATAAATTGAACGTCACCAAAATTAAAAGCCGCTCCTTGAAAGACACTGTTAAGGAAAAGAAAAGACAAAAAAGAGAAGAAAATATTTTAAAAATACATATCTGGTCAGGCAAGGGGGCTTACGCGTGTAATCCCAGCATTTTGGGAGGCCAAGGTGGGCAGGTCACCTGAGGTCAAGAGTTCGAGACCAGTCTGGCCAACATGGTGAAACCCCATCTAGGACATTTCATACAAAGATTTGCATTCTGAGCCTGTCTTGACAAAAGGGGAGACTGCAGACAGCACCTTGCAGCAGTGGTGGCTGGGGGTGGGGGGGCTGCCTCCCCAGGGTATTTGCTGGCCAAGCACCTTACCCTCACTTGGCTCATTGCAGCCGCTTGGGCCTGCTGGGGCTTTCCAGGGCCTTTCCAGGGCCTTTGTGATCTGTGGGCAGCCGACGTGCTGTCGCCCCACCCCAACCAGGATCATCAGAGACTGGCTCCCCACCCCTGGAACTCCTGCCCGCAGGGTCCCTGCCTGGAGAGCTGACAGGCGAGGCTTGACATGGCCACCTCACTAAACTTCTGGCTCTCCTCCCTCCTGGATGGCAGAAGCTGGGACTCAGTCTTTCCCAGCTCCTGGGCCTCTACCCTGGGTGTGCTTTTATGGCTTTAATTTCAACAAGGGCTTCTGGATATCTTGTTTACGAAGCTGCCAAAGTGAAAAATTCCTGTATTATATGCGGCTCGAAGTCCTGCAGTTATCTCAGCTCCACAACACACAACATCATTATCCCGGCTGCCCCTTATCACTCAGTGCTGGTGCGCCTGCAGGATCCTGGTCCACTGTGTTACAGCGTCCCCGCCGCCAGCTTGCCTCCCCTCCACTTCTACTAAGATTTTCAAACTGCAACAAGCGTCAGCCTCTTCTTGATAGATGAGATATCTCCCGGTCATGTTATGAGGCCTGGTAAATCTTTAAAAGTAACTTTTTTGATTTACTTAACCATCATATTTATCAAGGAAATAAAAAATGTCTCTTGCCTGAGTGCTTGTGGGTGATGGTACCCATGCTGGAGAGGAAGGTTAGAGCCCTCGAGGGAGCCCAGGGCAGATTAGAAGAGGCCTCAGTTCTCTGCCTGAGGGCAGGGAAGGGGAGGACATGGAGGCAAGAGCGAGCCGCCTGGGAAGCTGCACACCTCCTGGGGCACCAGCCACGCTGAGTCAGTTGAACACAGCACACTGGCCGTGATGCCATTCATGCATACTTCAGGGCCATACATGCCTGGAAGGTGCTGGGCCGGCAGTGCTGGGCAGGTGTTGGCTCCCTGCCCACCAGCCCAGGTCTCGGTTTCTCTTAATGCTGCACAGTGAGAAATACTTAGTGACACTGTTTTTAAAATACTTTAGAAATGGGGCACTTGAGGTCAGTCACTGTTGATTAAATCATTTTTTCTCCTCTAAAAGATCATTAAAATCCGTGCCCAGACGGAGGGAATCAACATCAGTGAGGAGGCACTGAACCACCTGGGGGAGATTGGCACCAAGACCACACTGAGGTGAGCTGGTATCCTGAGCCCGCCGGGGCCTCCTCAGCACAGCCAGGGCCCTCGCTGTGGTTGTTCTGGGCAATAAAGAGAGGTCCCTTCCCAAGGCACAGTACTGTATCCATCTGCTCTTCCTGGCGTGTTGGGTGCCACGGCAGTTGAGTTTCGAATGCAGAGGATCTAGCTGTTGGTTTTTAACAGGCTAGAGTAAGGCCGAATTCCCTGTTTCCTGCAGCAGATTCTCCCCTCTTGTGGAGAGTGCTTTGACCCTGGGCCTTCTTGTGGCAGAGAAGGTGCACAGAATTAGAGAGCAGGGCCCATGTGGCAGCTCATTAGCCTGGGCCCTCGCTCCTGTTCTCCAGCTAATATTATGAGGCCTGGTAAATCTTTAACATTTTTATTTATTTAACCTTTATATTTATCAAGCAAATAAAAAATGTCTGGGGTCCTGCAGACCATGTCCCTTAACAGTGGCCTCATTGTAAAATCATTGCTTCACAGTCCTCAGCCCTTCCCTACATCCCTTGAGTCAGTTCTTGCTCCTGAGGTTGAAGGCAGAGATGCAAGCTGTGAGATTTGGATAAAGGGGTGCTTTTTAAATTGGCGGAGGCTTCGTGCCTTTCAATGGGCATGTACTTCCAGCTGGCTGTGTTTTTGTTTCCCTGCCATGTTAAATATCCCTGTCTGTCAGGCACCTGTATTCATCTAAGTTTGCAGTCCTTTTCCAGTAGCAGTGGCGTTACTTCCTATTGGAGAGAATTTGTAGACTGTACTAAAGATTTGGGGAATAGCACTTAAGCCTTGTTGGCTCCTGGCCCCTCTAATAGGGTAGTGACTGCAGCTCTCTGAGAAGTTACAACTTTGTTTCCCCTTTTCTGCGTTCACAACAGCTAGCACAAGCCTAGCATTGGGAACTGCCCCTGGTGCCAGTGCTGCCTACTGATTTAGGGGAAGGGGCTTCCTTTGGTGGCCCCAGTTTCACTCCAGCCCTGGCCTCTGTCCACTCTAGGTACTCAGTGCAGCTGCTGACCCCGGCCAACCTGCTTGCTAAAATCAATGGGAAGGACAGCATTGAGAAAGAGCATGTCGAGGAGATCAGTGAGCTTTTCTATGATGCCAAGTCGTCCGCCAAAATCCTGGCTGACCAGCAGGATAAGTACATGAAGTGAGATGGCTGAGGTTTTCAGCAGCAAGAGACTCTCCAGGTGTGCCTGGCCTGGGTCCGGCCTGTGGGTGCTCGCCCCTGGGCTTGGGGCTGCTGTCCCCACTCAGGCGTGGTCTGCAGTGCTGTCAGTTCAGTGTGGAAAGCATTTCTTTGTAAATTATCATAACTTTTCCTGTGGTTGCTTTGAAAGAACCCTTCCTTACCTGGCGTGTTTTCTATAAATCTTCATAGATTATTTTGATCTCTCTCTCGCTCTATCTTAAGTTTTTTAAAAATAAACTTTTCAGAACAGTTTTAGATGTACAGAGTCACTGTGAACATGCAATAGGGAATTCCCTTGTATCTCATACCCAGTTTCCCTTATTGTTAACATGTTACAGCAGATAGCATGTTTGTCAAAGTGAATGACCAATACCGATGCATTATTATACTGCATTCATTTTCTCAGTTTTAACTAATGTCCTTTCTTCTGTCCCAGGATTCCATCCAGGATACCCCATTACAACTAGTTGTCATGTCTCTTTAGATGTCTCTTGGCTGTGACATTTTCTTCGATTTTCCATGTTCTCGATGACCCTGACAGTTTTGAGGAGGACTGATCAGGTATTCTGTAGAACATCCCTCAACTGGGCTTTGTCTGATGCTTTTTTCATGAGTAGACTGGGATTGTGGATTATGGAGAGGAAGACCTCAGAGGTAAAATCCAGTGTTCATCACATATCGTGCGGTTCTCATCACATGCTAGCAGCATGATGGTGACCTTGCCCATTTGGCTGAGGTCAAGTTTGTGGGGTGTTCGCACTGTAAAGTTACTCTCTGCTGCCTTTCCATAGTGAATTATTGGGAAGAAAGTCACTATGTGCAGCCCACACTTAAAGGGCAGGGGTTCTGCTCACCTTTAGAGAACCGAGTATTTATGGAAATTATTTGGGATTCTCCTGCATGGGAGATTGTATGAGAATGGACTCATAGAAGTTCATTGTCTACTTTAGTAGATTTATTTTGTTGCTCAAATTGAGCCAGGTTTGGCCAGTGAGAGCTCTGTCAGTTGGCTTGTGTGTCCCTCTGATGTGTCCCCATCTCTCTGGCCGTATCTCTGGGCTCACCCACTGAGTAAGCAGCAAGGGCAAATGCAGCACCGGGTAGTGCACCTTACTGGAATGTGTCTTCCCAATAGGATGAGTGCTGCGTTCTTGCCCTTGCCAGGCCTGTCCTCCCCTGCCTGAGGTGGGGCTGAGTACCCGGATGCTGTTCCAGCACTTGCTCCTTGTGCAAGTTCAGACTGGACCTCCGAGCTGTTATGTGGGAGGTGAGACTGAGCAGGATGGGCATCTTGGTCCAGTGCTTTGGTCCAAACTATGAGCTTCTTGTGGGGCAAGCAGCATTGTCCTTCCATTAGGGGCAGTCCCCTGTAGTCATGTTGAGGGGACAGTGGGAGGGGGCGAAGATGATACTGGGGATTCCATCCAGACTAAGAGGCCCTAGCCCGTCCCTGCTGCCAGAGTGACTCTCCTCCCTGGGCCTGGCCCCTGAGGAGACCCTGGCATGGCCCAGCAGTGGTGGTAGGACGCTTCATGAAGTCAACTGCTCATGTGGCCCATGCTGGCTGTCAGTGTCCTCTGAGGCTGCGCTTGTCTTTGGCCTCCCAACTCAAGCCATGTTAGACAGACAGGAGATGTAGCAAGAGCTATTGCAGTAGGGACTGTGTTCACGCTCTGCGTTCCATGTTGCCTTGACAGTACCCTATGAGACTGAGATAGGTGCGCTAGTCCAAGTCCACTTCCACAGAGGAGGAGGGGGCAGTTCAGGCAAGTCCCTTGCCTGGCTAGTGAGGGATGGAACCAGGATGTGAAATCAGGCTGTTTGGATCCTGTGCTCCTAACTCCTGGGGCCACACTGCCTCCTTCTGTGTGTTGCATGGTCGGCATTTAGCGGCAGCCAGGAGCTGTAAGATCTAATCTCTGTACCAGGCAGGTGAGGGAAGCTGGGTTCTCTGTGGGGAAGGCGACCCACTTAGAGGGCAAGAACCAGGCCTCTGCCCTATCTGGGCCTCTCACTTAGGCCCCAAGCCTTTCACAGTGTTTGATGAGCAGAATGGAAGTGGCACTGACAACTGATCTCACAGCTGCAGTCGGGACAGCCTTCTTCAGCTGCCCAAGGTACCAACATCCAGAGCAGCCAGGTGAGGAGGGGACTGTGGTCTTCTTCCTCCCAGGCCACAGACCCCTGGTTCCTGCTCCTCAGATATCCTGGCTGAGGTGGTGCCCAGAGAGATGGCCCAGCTCACTGGTCTGTGCTCCTAAGTGAGGGAGATGGTTCTGGATAGGTAGGAAGGTTGGGTTATTTTAATTTTCCTCCTATTTTTTTCCAGCAAGGCCTGTGATTATTACATTAATCTTTCAGGGGAAGTTTTTACGGCTGATCCCTCGCCGACTATGAGAAGTTTCTCTATCCATTACTAAAGGGAAACAGACCCTGGTGGGGAAGAAAATATTTGTTACATCTTATCAGACTGACACACAATCTAACAACAATTACAGCAGCCCCATTTTTTGCACTATTTCAGCTCCGGTGTGAAAAATTGTTGTAATATTAAAGTGAGGCAGGGTGGGGGGCATGTCATTGGAAGTAGTTGAATATTCCAGGCTTTCAGCCCAGGCTTCTTTGGTGCCTCCCAGGGAGCCGATTGGGTGGCTGAGGGGAGAGAGGGAGGAATTTTCCCATAAATCCCACCCCCTGTTTCCTGTGCTAATGGCCCAGAGATACTTGTGAGACTGGGAAGGGCTCTTGAAAGACAAGTCTCTGGCCCTGGCAGGGAAACCCCCTTGTGCCCTGCCTCATTTTCTCAGTGCAGACACCTTAACTGCCACACATCTTAGGGTTGCACCTGCCAGACTGGTAGGATAGTTTGTTTTTTAGGACTAAATGGATCATGCTCTCACACCAGGGTGACTTCTTGGTTAGCAAACCTTTCTTAGCCATTTGTGTAGTAAAGAAGGGGAGTGGAGTCACATCCCAGTCGACCTCTAGCTCTCATAAACTGTGGCCAGCCCTGGGCAGAGGAGCTAGAGTGCCCCAAGAAGGCCCTGCTCTGGAGGGCTGTGGGCAGAGACTCAGTAGGAGGGGACCAGGGGTTCTGGGGCTCAGCAGGGCGTGGCCTTGATTGCATTTTCCTCCTCTGTGTGGCCCTTGGTCCTAGCCCCTTGACATTTGGTTTCCTGGTGTGTGAGTGGGATGTTCACATCCCATAGACCCATGTGAGGACTTGGTGAAGTGACCTGTGGCTACATCAGGCACCTAAGAAACTAAGAGGCGGTGAAGAGTTCCTGATCCCTGGTCCACCTGGAAAAAGAGGTCACAGTTTGTCAAACCGGAGCAAGCAGCCTGCTAGGCCCTCCCCCTCCCTATTCCAGATAGCTGGCACTTGGAAGGACCCTTAGGATCCCCCCATGTTTGGAAAAAGCCCTTCAGCCCAGAGGGGCCAGCACTGGCTCAGGACAACACAACTCTAGAGCAGAGAGGATAGCACGGGGCAACTGCCAGAAACAACACATTGCTTCTCACAGGGGCCCTAGAACCCCACCCTAGGTGAGGCTCAGCTTGTGCCCAAGCAGCCAGAGGGGGGTTAATGATCACCCCCTTGTCCCAGCCAGCGCTGGTATTTGTAAGGCCAGACCCACTCTTATTTGGTGTCTAGAAAAGAGGTCCCTGAGAGGTAGAACAGTGTTCACCCCTCCATCCGTGGTCATTCATTCTCCACACTGAAGTTCCTCTTCCTTGCTTCCTTCAGTGTGCAGCCACTCCCCTTCCATTTGTTCTGGGGAGAGCACGAGGATAAGGAATAAGGGAGGCCTGGGCAAGGGGACTGGGGAGCTCAGGGTGCAGGGCGGGCCACGCTGCAAGGCCCTGGAATGGAAAAGGGGTGGGCTGGCTGCAGGGGCTGCCTGTCTGCCCCCGCTGCCCTGCCACCCCTCCCCATCACTTGGCGACAGGAGCGGTGATTAATGGCCGGTCCTTGCCGACCGGGCCGCCATCAGCGCACGTCTCGGCAGCAATGGATGCTGCTGTCAGGCCGGCCCGGCCCGTGCTGACCCCCGGCCCCTGCCCGGCGCGATCAATGGGCGGCGCGCGGCGGGCGGCGGCTGGGCCGGCGCGATAAGATGGGCCGATGGGCGCCCGCCGATTGCCCGCTCCGTCACCCGCCGTCACCATCACCGTCACGCCGCCAGCACGCAGATCCGCGCCGTCAGCGCCGCGTGATTAATGGGGACGCCGGCAGCTGCGGGGAGGGCACGGGCGGGCGGACCCCGCACCCAGAGGGACACGGTGGGGTGCTTGCTGAGATGCTGCGAACAGCACACAGCACTCATGCTAGAGCTACGTGCAGGGAACGGGGGACACGGTGGGGTGCGGGTCGCAGGTCTGGGGCACAAACGGCGCAGGTGTTCACGGGGCCGCGTGCGTGTAGTGGGTGGAGGTCCCGGTGCCACCGTAACACAAGGGCTTGAGTGACTTAGGCCTGAGGGGTGGGGGGAAGAGGGACAACACCTAATGTGACCTCTGCATCGCGAGTCCTGCCTGGCCTACCAGCCACCAGGTATACCAGCCTCTTTGGCTTTTGCAGGCCTCTTGCCCACTCTCCCAACCATCTTTGACAATCCAGACTTGACTGCCAGGACCCCGCCCAAAACCCTTCCACAGGTCCTAGGGCTAAATCCCAAGTTCCTCACCCCTCCCGCCAGGCTTGCAGGAAGGCAGGGCCCGCCCCTCCATGCCGGCCGCACCACTGTGCTCCTTCAGCCGTCCTCGCAAGTGGTCCCGTTCCCCAGAGCTTCATTCTCGGGTCGGGTCATGCTGTTGGGGACGCCCTGAGCGCTCTCAGCGCACCGTCCGGCCCTGCTCGAGCCCCCCCGGGTGACCGGGGCAAGAGCCGTCTGGCCTCGCCAGCGCCAGAGCGCCGGGATCCACTAGGGATTCGGGAGGGAGAGGCCCGCCCAACCCAAATATCCACAAGCTACCAGGGAGGAACCGCGTGCCAACTGCTCTGAGGCGGCCGGAGGGCTTCCCAGAGCCAGTGACAGGAGCGCAGCGGGGACAGCCGGGCGCGAATGTGGACTGACCCGAAGCCCGAACTGCCAAGGGGAGCGAAACGAGAAGAGTAGGCGGTCCGGCTGGGTGGGTTGGGGCCTATTCCGTGGGCGGTGGGGTCTCAGGGCCAAGCAGCAGTGGGGGCAGTGCCAGCCACTCTCCCTTTTCCCCTCGAAAACTACAGCCTCCCCAGGGCAGTGCGGCGTCCCACGGGAGCTTGCGAGGACACAGCGCCCCCGCGTGGGCGGACGCGCACAGTGCCGCGCCCGTGGCGTTCCGGGCCCAGGCTCCGCCCCCGCCGCGCTGCCCCCATAGGGGCATGGCCAGGCTTAGCCCATGGGTCCAGGATTCCAAGTCATACCCAGCTTGTGCATGACTTCCCAGCAAGGGAGGTTGCAGCCCTGGCGGGCAGAGAGGAAGGCGTGTGTCCTCCCACGTACATGCAAGGAAGGAGTAGTGGGGGAAGGCTTACTGAGTGGGGCTTTCAATTTAAAAAAAGTGTATACACTTAGTTTTTTAATGGAAAATTGCCAAAGGGGTGTACGTGAAAAACCTCCTTCCACACCTGCCCCCTGCCTCCTGTCCCTCTCCAGAAGTGCCTGCCTTACACCGATGTGTTCCTCTAGAGATGACCAGGCTGTGCGTGAGGCAGCACACACTCATAGCACCTTCTCAACACTGATTATGAAACATGTCACAAGGAAAGCTGCAGGAATTACACTTGATTGCCTCTCAGCCTTTTGGCTGAGATCAAGTGTGGTATGTGTTCTTAACAGTTTGATATCTGATATCCGATATTCGAGTATATTAAATGGATTTTTGGAGCAGGGAGATGAATGGAATAGGGCCTTGCTCCTTCCACTCCATGCATCCACCTGCAGTACCTCCAGAAATGGTGCACCCGCTTTGGGGGAATAAAAAAGATTGCAGGTGAGCCCCCATATCCCTGTCACCTAGGCACTGATCATCCCCTTCTCCACCTGCCAATCTGTCATCAGTCTTTGTGCATTTCAATGTGAGCTGCAGACACAGTCAGCGACCTTCCATAGTTAAGCATGAGTATCATTATCTAGAGTTCAGTCTTGCTTATGGTGGGGTTTGTTTGCTTGAGATGGAGTTTCACGCCCATTGCCCAGGCTGGAGTGCAATGACGGAATCTCTGCTTACCGCAACCTCCTCCTCCTGGGTTTAAGTGACTCTCCTGCCTCAGCCTCTCAAGTAGCTGGGATTACAGGCATGCGCCACCACACCTGGCTAATTTTGTATTTTTGGTAGAGACGGGGTTTCTCCATGTTGGTCAGGCTGGTCTCAAACTCCTGACCTCAGGTGATCCACCCGCCTCAGCCTCCCAAAGTTCTGGGATTACAGGCATGAGCCACTGTGCCTGGCTGCTTATGGTTATTTTTAAAGGTTAAAAATACAGTGAAATGCACAAATCCTAAGTGGACCACTCCATGAGTTCTGACTAATGAAACCCAAACTCCAATCAAGGATGTTAATGTTGCCTAGAAAGTTCCTTGTGCCAACCTCTAACACACTAGAGGCAACCACTGTTAGGATTATTTTATTTTTTGCCATAGATAGATTAGGTTTGGCTGCTCTAGAATTTCATGTAAATGGGATCATACAACATGACTTGTTCCTTTCACTTAGCTCTTGAGCTTCATGAATGTTGTGGTGTGTATGGGTAGTTTGTTCTTTTTTATTCCTGGGTAAAATGCCACCATGTGGATCCACCACATGTATCTATTTGATGGCCGTCTGGGCTGTTCCCTATTTTTCAGCTATTATGAACATTCTTGTACAAGTCTTTGTATAGGCATATATTTTCATCTTGCCTTTCAATACCCAGTACTAGAATAGCTGGGTGTAGGGTAGGTGTATGTCTAGTTTTATGAGAAATTGCTACACCTTTTCCTAATGTAGTCTATTAGCTGCTTCCCACCCCGCTTTTAAACACAAATAGTAGCATACACTATTGTTTCTTGCTTTTTGTATTTTTCCTTGATGGCATATCTTGGAGATTTTTCTAACTCAGCATATAAAGAATATCCTCCTAGTTCCTTTCCACAGGGAGGAGCTGCTGTAATTTATTCAGCCCCCTCCAATGGCCATTTAGATGTTTCTAGCCTTGAGCTGGGCTTTGAAGGTTGAACAAGAGCTTGTCAGGCAGACAGCAGAGGAAACAAGTCCCACAGGTTTGACAGACACTGCAGAACCCTTACTGATGGCGCAGGAGCTTTCGAGGGGAGAAGCACTTTCTGTTCCATTTCCTTGTGGGGCTCAATAATGTTTGCTGAGTGGAAAGGAGTGGGTGATGTGGCCCTAGAAGGGTTTGGGGCAGGGGAATGAGGTGGGCACTACCACTTAGGGGCACACCTGGCTCTCCAGAACCAGGCATTGGTGGGTGCTGAAGTTCAGGCTGGGGCTTTTGCTGACTTGGATGATGCCACGTCTATCCCCTGGCCTTCATCAGGAATCTGTTGCTCTTCCCCAGGCTATGGGGTTCAGACCACTCAGGGCTAAGATGGGAGCTTCCTGAGGACTTCATGCTGGCCTGGCTTCAGCAAGCGCAGGCTGAGGGAGGGGTGTGGGGTGGGGCATCAGCAGGTCCAGGGAGGCGGTGGTAAAGCAGCACCACGGATGAAGCAGAGTGCCAGTTGAAATGGTGCTGCCTCTGAGTCAAAGACAGCAACAGGAAGCTCCGTGGGTGGGGCCTGTTTCCCTAGACCTCTCATTCCTTGCCCCAGGTCCTTAGCAGAAGTACCTGGAGGCAGGCCCAGCAGCCAAACAGGGACTTGGGGTAGGAAGCGAGCCTTAGACTTTTTGTCCTGACTGGTGGCTAAGTGACTTTGGCCACACTCTATTTCCCTGGGCCTCAGTTTCTTCACCTGTAAAATGGATTGAGTTGTTTCCTCCTGGGCCTCTAGTGCATGTAAGAAGTGGCTGGCACAGTGCCTGCCCCAAGGGAAAAAGAAGAGTAAGCCTTGCCACCCATCACTGTGCATGAGGCACCGCTGCAGGGTTCCCTGTGCACAGGGAGGAGCCAGGTGGAGACACGCCACAGTGAGCCACACCAGGGCCTGCCATCTTGAACCACACATGGCTGCTGGAATGTGGGCTCCGTTTGCTCCCAGGCGAGCGGAGCCGCAGCCACGAGAGATGATGGCCTACTGTTTGCCTGGGGCAGGAGGTTTTCTAATGTATTTATGTTGGCAAGGACCCTGCCTGCCTCAGCATTTCATAGTGCCTGGCTGGTCTAGAGCCTGAGGCCACGTGCTGTGCTGCTGTCCAGGACTTCCCTGGACCTGCTCCTGGGGCCAGCAGGTGCAGAGGGAGCGCAGGGCAGACCTGCCTGCACATGTGTCCTAGCAGTCTCAAAAAAGTGCTGAGCTGTGGCTTCTGCAAGGCCAGGCCCACACCTGTCCATCAAGTGGTCTCAGAGGGACCATCCTTTCCCAACCCAACTCCCCTTGGAAATCAGTTACAAAGAAAAAGTATAAGACTACAAGGAAATACTGAGGCTGAAGCCCAGCTAAGGAGTAACAACCTTCCACAGCCCTAGTCAGGCCTGCCCTGGGGTCGGCCACCCACCTACCCAAGTTCCTGAGGAAGCACCAGGCCCATGTGGCAGGATGGCAGGTTTGGGGTGAGGCCCTGTCCAGGACTGGGGAGAGTGGAAATGTGGTCTACCGCTGGGGCTTGGTGCAGAAAGACTTCTAGACATGTTCTAGGGGAGCAGCCAAAAGCCTGCCACTCCCACCCACACAACGCTGGGTCCTTCTGGCTCAGCTACAGGTTAGGTCTGAGGTCAGCCTCACAGCCAAGTTAAGACTTCTCCAATCACCAGCTGGGTACTGGAGCTGAGGCTCGATGGGTTTTGAGGCATGGGGCCCTAGGCTCCTGCTGGAAGATTCCCGCTCTTGCATGGGATGGCAGGTGCTCTGGCTCAGCAAAGGCCTCTGCGTTCTCACGAGGCAGCCAGTGTGCTCTGACTCACTGGCAGAGTCCTGCAGCAGCCCCACTTGTGGCCCAGCACCCCCGTCACTTTACCACACATGTGAGCACCAGGTTGACATGACCATCAGAAGGGAAGTTTTCCAGGCAAAATGCCTGAGTGCCTCAGCCAAGCTTTTAACACACATAAAGCTGCACTCAAGCTTTGGGCCTGACCTTTTTGGGAATAAAATCTAATTTAAAATTAAGAGAACATGACAAAGTACCTTGTAAAAAATTGGCTTTATTTGTCGTATTCACCTTATCTCAGTTATGCCATTTGGCGTCCACAGTGACAGTCCCCTGGAAGCTGGGATCAGCCCCCACCCACCTACCGTGACCATCACCCACAGGGTGTGAGTGTGGGCCTTGCAGGGCCCAGCCGATGGTTACAGGCTGCAGGCAGGACTATGAAGCTCTTCCTGAGGCCTGGTGCCCTCCAGCCCCCAGCCCACCAGCTTGGGTACAGCTGCCTGCCTGCCAGAGGCCAAGCATTCCTAAGCGTGGGCTGGGGGAGGCCCTGCCCCTCTGTAACAGCACAGCCGACAGGGCAGTGGGAGAACATGTGGTTGAGAGGGCATCAGGTCTCAGAGCCTCTCCCCTGCTCAGGACTGGGTCTAGACAAGGCCACGTGTGATAGGATGGTAAGCCCTGGACCATATGGAAGAGCCTGGGCCCATGTTGGTTCTGCTGCTCAGTTGTTGGGTGGCTTTAGACAAGTCTCTTGTCCCTTGGTCGCTGTTTCCTGGCTAGCACTGCCAGAGAGGTCTCCTAGACAGGGACAGAGCCTGCCCTTCTGCTGGGCTGTGGCAGTGGCCCTGTGGTTCGCAGGCTGCCATGTGCCCACTGTCAGTGTGGAGTCTCCCCCACAGGCTGCATGCACCCCCTGGTGCCCTTCTTAGGATTGGGGCATTCTGCAAAATACCCTTGGTCCCACTGATGTCTAAAGGCAGCTCAAAACCTCGAGTTCCTCAGGATCTCAGCACCCAACTCTGCTGCCCTTGCTGCCGGGCAGTGCCTAAGAGGGGACTCCCTCAAGGTCAGAGAGAGAGGGTGCACATCCCTAGGTCCTAGGCCACCTGTCAGCACAAACAGAACTTATTCCAGACAAACACGAGTCTTCTCATTTAAAACGCTGGAGCAACTGATGAACACCACCACAGCCCATGCACCCCGAATCTGACCTCACTACCGACCTTGAGCCTGTGCTGTTGTCTCTCTGCTGACAACACTGGTGACGCAGAAAGAAGTCAGTGGCATCTGTTCACTTGCGTGCAGTCCTAAGCACAGTAAGAAAACTAAAAACACAGTTGGTTGATCTTCAGCCCGGAAGGTGTAGGGGCTTGTGAGCACTAAGTCAGTTTCTGTCCATGTCTGATAGCCACCACTATGTCATCCCTTGCTAGGGCATGCTTGAGGAGACGCGTCCAGTGATGACGGGCAGAATCTGGACAAATGGACATCACTGCAAGGGTCTGTCTACCTAGCTTGGCCAGGCTCAGCTTGGCAGAGCTGATGACCCAAGTGGACTAAACACGGAGACAGCAGAGACAAGCAGACTCTAAGCCGAACCAGAAGAGTCAGCTAGAAGAGCCAAAAGGTGCACACAGACAAATCCACAGATGGCTGGAAGTGTCTTCTGGGAAAGCCATCCCTCTCTTTTGGAAGAAGTTCTGTCCTAAAAAAACCACTTTTAAAATAAGGGAAAACAATGGTGTCTTAAAGAGAAACAGTCCTAAGCCAGACAGTCCCAGGCCTGACTGTGAAGGAGACATGCCGGCAAGGTCCCATGTCTCTGGGGAATACACGACCCAGCTTCACACCCTACTGCCAAAATGAAAGGTAGACATTTCAGTGTTTGTGCTTCCAACCAGAGTGAGAAATTCCCTTCGGGGGGAAACAGGTGAGACTGCTGCAGCCGCATATGGCGCTGAGAAGGTGCAAAGGTTAAAACAAAAGTTACATGGACACTTGGGGCAATCCTATACCATTCCCACTTCTCTGGCATTCGGCTGAATAAAATTTCACTTTCACAGTTCTTTTTGCCAATGCCAGGATAAAAAGCAGAATTTCAAATTGGAAAATGTCTAGCACTTTACACAGTGGAATGAAAGAATATGAAATTCAAAAACATTATTAAACAAAAGTCCATATGCTGCAGCAGCACGCGCCGTGATGAGCTCCCCTTCTGAGGCGCTTCTGGAGCAGCTTCCTCCCGCCATCCAAGAGACAGGCTCAGAAGAGCAGGGCCCCCATGCTGCCGACCTCGCTCTGCTCCTTAACGAAGATCTCAAAGTACTGGTAGATGATGGTGACCGCAAGCAGGATCCCAGTTCCAGACCCAATGGCACCCAGGAAGTCAGCCAAAACCGAGAGGGCCCCGATGCACAGCCCACCGAAGGCTGCGGCTGTGGGGATGTACCTGAGGAAGGGGACACAGTCAGCTCTGGGACACCCACAGAGCCCCCCACTGTGAGCGAGGCGGCCAACAGACTCACCTGGGACTTTGAGGCCCCTCTGCTGTCTCCTTGAAAGTCATCTACTAACACACGCTAGCGCTCTAGGCCAAGGCACTGTGGTCCAGGCAGTGGCCACACTGGCCACACGTGGCCAGGGGACTGTGACTAGACCAAACTGAGATGTCATACAAGATTTGAGAGACTGAAGACAAGGATGTAAAATATCTCATCATGGTTTTTCTTACATTAATTATAAGTTGAAATGATACTTTGGATATACTGGGTCAGATTAAATATATTAAAATTAATTTCATCTGTTTCTTTTTACGTTTTAATGTGACTAGAAATTTAAAAAATTACACATGACTTGAATTATATTTCTACTTCACAGTGCTGTAAATCCAGCAGCTTAATATTAAGAGAATGAACTAAATTGCCTACCATTCCTCCTAGGGATTATAAAATGATCTAAAGTTTGCAATTCTGGCTTTTCTTGTGGTTGCTTCCTTTAAGTAAGGCCCATAGGACAACCTGTCTGCAGGTGACTTTGTCGACAGCTGTGCAGGAACACAGCCATGCTCATTTGTCTGTTTATGTCTGTGGCTGCTTCTGAGTGACGATGGGAGAGATGAGTAGTTGTGATGGAGACTGTGCAGGCTGAAGAGTGCTGTGGCAGCATCTAAGGTCACCCTGACTTTGCCCTTCCTCACCTAATTGCTTCATCTCCAAGGGGACAGCTGACACCATCACCTCTGGCCCAAACTCTCGCCGCAGCCTGGCAGGTATATGACCTCCCCCTCTCCCTCTCTAGCATGGTTTCATGTATTAGCACTGACCTTCATAAGAGACCACAGGCTCCATCCTTTCTGCCCTGCTTCAAATGCACATCAACCCCCTGCTGTTACCAACCATGCCAGCCAGCCTTTCTAGCCTTAGTGCCACCTCAGGCCCAATATGTGCTCAGATGCCAGGACCTGCCTGCTCTGAGCTCAGACTGACTCTCCTCCAGGGTGCTCTCTTCAGCACCCCACCGGCATAAGCCAGGGTGAGGGTCTGGCTGCCACCCACTGTGGTCACTCTCAGAACCCTTACTGCACTGTCTCCTACCCACCTGGCCACATGCTTCTGTCTCCTTACCCAATGGCTACCTCTGGAGGAAAGGAGCTGTAAGCATTTTTATGTCTCCAGTGACCAGCACTTAGCAAGTTAATAAATATTTAATTCTGTCTTGTAACCCAAGGATAAGACTTAGTGACCTGGAAAGTGCTAGGGCCTATCAGGATGCCCCAAGTGGAAGGAAACAACACACGTCCAGATGGGAGGTTGGGGACCTGGAGCCACCACTCACCGATTGAGTTCATGGACCATGGACGTCTCTCGGTGGCCTCTCATCACCATCTGCTGCTCCTTCAGCTGCTTTGCAACCTGCAGGGTACCCACAGGGGAGAAGGTGGAATTGGATGTTGAAGGGAAAACAGGCATTCCAAGTGGTACTAAACAGTTACAGATCGCCTTTTCCAGCACGAACAATATTTACAGGGAGAACTTTAAAACTGCTGCAAGGAAGTTGTATGACAAAGTCTAACTTTACAGTGTGGATTCAGATTCTCATACCTAGAGCTGATTTACTGCTGGGGTCCATCTGTCAGCCCTGAAAGCTTCTGAACTGCCCTCTCAAGGAGAACGATCTGTCTGCATGTGTCACAGACCACTATTTAGGATGAGGTGACAAGTCCACACCCCTTATACCAGTCACACTTTCATCACCCTTCTAGAAGTTTTGCTTCTACTTACATCTTTGGCCGAGGAACCTGAGACCTCAATCCACGTTTTGGAGAAGAATGCACAGGAGCCCAGCATGAACACTATGTATACAACTGCATGGACCGGGTCTTCTAACACAGAGCCAAAAGATTCTGGAGGGGACAGATAATAGCAAAGGCCACCAACTGGATAGGCACGTGCTGGGCCCCCAGAAGACGTGTCCTGGGGAAGAAGAAACCAAACGCGTGTGAGTGCTGCTTCATTTCACGTTAGCATCAAGGCAAACCATAGTTCTGAACAGATGAAAGAATGCAATTTACTCGGTGCCCATAGTGCAATTTTCTTACTGAAAAGAAAATTTAATGTGCTGAATTTGAGCAAGACACACTGATAGAAACCACTGCAACTAGCTGCGTTGCTAGCTCATCTTCAAAGAGCCTACTTACCGACCAGGTGCCCAGCAGGCTGACCAGCAAGTTGCCACTGAAGCGAGCTGAGAGCATTTGGGAGATGACATAAAGGTTGGACACCAGGGCAGACTGCAGGATGATGGGGATGTTGGATGTGTAGAAGAGCTTGATGGGGTAGGTGTTGTACTGGCCACGGTAGCGGGCCGACTTGATTGGCAGGTCCACTCGGAAGCCCTGAGAAGCCAAAGAGAACCAAATCCCCTTCACTGCCTCATTCCAGCCTGCTGCACAGAAGCACAGCCCAGCCGGGAACTATCCAGCAGGCCACAAGGGAGGAAATGATGTGCGCTGGTTCTGGGGCTCCCAGTTCCGAGAGCTTGTGCCCATTCCTTACCCACCACTACATTCCTGCACTTGGGGGCACATCCAGAAGGGGCCCAGAAGTGCTGGATTATAAATACACTGAAGGCTAGGTGGGGTAGCTTACACCTGTAATCCCAGCACTTTGGGAAGCCAAGGTGGGAGAACTGCTTGAGCCCAGAAGTTTGAGACTAGCCTGGGCTACACAGTGAGACTCTGTCTCTACAAAAAATAAACAAAACCAGGTGTGGTGGTGCACACCTGTAGACCCAGCTACTCAGGAGGCTGAGGTGGGATGATCACTTGAGCCTGGGAGGCCTACGCTGCAGTGAGCGGAGATCATGCCACCGCATTCCAGCCTGGGCAACACAAGAATCTGTTTCACACGAAACAAAACACAGAAGTGAGCACAGTGGAATGATCCCTTTTTTGTCAAAAGACAAAGCCTATCACATTACATCCACATCTATGTGGAATATGGAGAAGAACCTGGAGGCCACACACTGAAATCCCAACGGCGCTTCTCTCTAGGTGGTGATTTTTTCCGAGCTTTTACACGGGCTCTGAGACAGGGCCACTACAGCAGTGGCCTCACACCTTGCAGCAGTTCCTTACGATGCTTTTAATCATAAACAGAAAAGCTAAACTCTTCTATGAATACAATCTCTCCCTCTGAAACTCCTGAAGAATAGAAAGGGTTTATTTTATTTTTATGAACTCCCAGTACCTACCTACAACAGGGCTCAGAATACAGAGGATTTAAAAATTAAATTCTTAACGATCTGACTACAAAGTCTGGCAAAGCCCCTAAAGAGTTAGCTTATTATTAACCAGGCATCTGGCTTAGTCTCAGCAGAAGGAACAGGAAAAGCATGTAGCTGGTATAAATACCTTTCACAAATATCAAACTGCCTTCCATCTCTGACCCTTTTTTTAAATAAACACCAAAATACAAAGTGAACCATCAAAAAATACAAAGATCAATCCAATTACAGGAAAACAACTAGCAGTTCAGGTCTCTTACTCAGATGCAAGTTTAAGAGATGAATACTTCTAAAGGTAAGACAGCTAAAGAAGATAGGCTTTTTCTGAGATGCAGACGCTGCCTATAAATATCCTACAAACTTTTTATAGGATAGCAATGAGGTTTCAGAACTAGAGTACTTTTTGCTTCTCTTGAACTAAGAACTTAAAAATATATCTTTTTACCTGTTGATAGGCCCTGCCTTAATTTTGTTTCGTTAATGGCAGGTCCCACCACTCAATAAACATGCTTGTCCAGCTCACCTGGAAACCTGCTACCTTCAAATACCATCTCATGGTTTCAATACAATACGATGACATGTACACTCCCCAGTGTGGGGGACTACAGCACACAAGACATTCTGAAACTTAAATCCAGACCACTGAAACTCCCTGGGGTGGGATCTGGACACACCTGGAAATAGATGACCACTGCAAAGACAAAGATGGTGGCAATGAGATTCATGAGGTTGGGGAGATTCTGGCGGTAGAACGCCTCCCGAAGGGCTCGGACCTTGTCTGTGCGTGTGGCCAGCAGATGGAAAAGTGCGATGATGGCCCCTTCAAATTCCATTCCTGTTGGCAAAGGAGGGGACAATGTGAAGGAACAAATAGGCAACTCAATTTGTTTCTAGGCTTCTCAGCAGACAAAATAAAAAGAGGAAAACAAACTTAAGTTATTAGACTCATGGTGCCCACAGCCACAGGGACACAGCATGGATTCTTCTCACCCCTCACTTCTCTTCTGTAGAGAATTCGAACTACAGAAACAGGCTATTCTGGGTTTTTTTTTGTTTGTTTGTTTTTGTGTTTAAGACAGGGTCTCTCTCTGTTGCCCAGGCTGGAGTGCAGTAGCATGGTCGCAGCTCACTGCAGCCTCACCCTCCTCCTCCTGGGCTCAAGTGATCCTCCTATCTCAGCCTTCCAAATGCCTAGGACTACAGGCATGCTACCATGCCCAGCTAATTTGTTTTTTTGTAGAGTTGGGGGTCTCATTATGTTACCTAGTTTGACCTCAAGTGATCCTCCCACCTGACCCCGACCAAGTGTTAGTATTACAGGTGTGAGCCACAGCGCCCAACCACTATTCCTCTTTTTAAAATTAACTGGTCTCATTTCTTTCTTTTTTTTTTTCTTTTGAGACGGAGTTTTGCTCTTCTTGCCCAGGCTGGAGTGCAATGGCATAATCTCTGCTCACTGCAACCTCTGCCTCCCGAGTTCAAGCGATTCTCCTACCTCAGTCTCCCAAGTAGCTGGGATTCAGGCATGTGTTACCACACCCGGCTAATTTTTTGTATTTTCAGTAGAGATGGGGTTTCACTATGTTGGTCAACTGGTCTCAAACTTCAGACCTCAGGTGATCCACTGGCTTCAGTCTTCCAAAGTGCTAGGATTACAGATCTGAGTCATTGCACCTGGCCTAATTGGTCTGACTTCTTAGGCACATAAGTCAATGGCCACCAGTGGTGTGGAATGATGATGATTAAAAAAAAGAAAAGCAGAGTCTGCTGAACTCTAGCTGGAAGGGGTCACCCAATGAAGAGGGGGCTCAGAGCTGGCAAATCTACTTTCCTGGAAAATCCCAAGAAGTACAAGCACGATTCAACAGCTCTGAAGCGCAGGTTGCCTCTGGCTGGGGAGCGGGGAGGCTCCAGCTCTCTGCTCCTCACACGAAGGGTATAAGTACAGAGGAGTGCTCATGTCCACCATGTGACCCCATCCAAATCACACCCTGCCAGGAGATGCTCCTCGGGGAGGCAGGCATAGGGGTGGAGTGAGCTTACGGAGGGACTGAGGGAAATGGGAAGGGGACCCAATCTAAGGATCAGACAACAGAGGAACAAGTGAGAGGAAGGTGGGGATCGTGGTGCATTATTAAGGCCTAAGTTTTAGACATTGCTGAGAAATTCACTTAAGTTAAAAAACGAATAAGCTAAAGAAAGAAACAAGAACACCACATAACTATATAACCTCCGCCGTTCCAGGACAGCACAACCATCCCATAAAGGAAGTCTGGCAACTCACACTGCTCCTACTGGCAGGAAGCTGGCATCACTTCCAGAGACAGGGTCTCTGTGGGCAGTGGGGGGTCATGATATCGGTACTCTAAGGAGTACCAAGTACTGCCTGGGACAGCACTGTCCTCAAGTTTCTAACACGTGATAGCTGGGACCACCTGCTACATCTTCCCGGACCTTTCAGAGATGACATGTCAGGCAGATCATCTAACCAATGTGACCATTGACCTCCTCTGCTGCAGCTTCTGTGAAACACCAGATCCTAACTGACCATCATGTCCTCATCTCACTCTGTGGCGGTCTTTCATCAGTTTCCGTCCTTTCCACCTTTTGGTCCTGTATGACAAGACTGGCCTGTTTCCCTACCATATAGAATTTGGAACTAATTCCCAGTTCTGGATTGTTTCTGCTGCGCAGGGAAGCAGCAATAGTCACTCTCTCAGCCTGCAGAATTTCATGCAACAGCCTCCAGTCCCAAGCCAAGCTGCAGCAGCTCCAGGCCCAGGTGCAAAGCTGCTGTAGTGGCTGTGCCCTCTGTGTGGCTCTCCCTGCCCTTCCCCAGGCTCTCCCTCCAGCACCACTCACTGCCCACATGCAGGCCATGGGGTATAGCCCTTCATGAATGCTTCTCACTTCAGCCAGGTCCCAAACATAAGCAACTGACATTAAGACACACTGACTTCAAGGCCAGACAAACCTACCTTTGCTTCTCAGTTTTTCACCACCTTTGAAAGTACCTCTCTGGTCCTCTCTTACTTACTTCCTCCAAATGCCCTCATACAATGCTCTCCTGCAGGCTGGCTTGTTCAGGGCTCGATTACTGCCGTATGCACCTAGCTGCTCTCTCTGCTAGTCTTTCAGTGCAGAGCAAATCACTCCTTCCAAACTGTGGCTCCCATCACTCAATGCCTTGCTGCAGAATAGAATGTGAGCCTCTGGCAGCTGCTGCTGGGCTGCTAAGCCACCATGGCCTCCCCTCTGACTTCACTTCCCTCCCACTCGGGGGCTCCCCTAAGGCCAGTCATCATGATGGTCTTGTCAGATACCTGAACTCCTACAACACCTTCCCTCTCCTGCCTTTTCACATCCTGTCAAACCCTGCCTTCCAGACCTGCTTCTCCCAGTTTACCTTGGATTTCCTAAAATTATACAAAGTTACCTAAGGAAGCATCAAATCTAATCTTGTCCACTCTCCTCTATCAATCCCTACCTAAGGCTACTCTTCTTTGTAACCTGTTAGGCACATGCAGCCTGCACTTGTCTGGGGACCAGTTTTCCATCTCATTAATGAGATAGTATGGTCTCTCTGGAGGCCAGGGACTCTGTTTCCGACATTTAATTAAAAGAAAACTCTCAAATATGCATGGTTATTTCTCCTGGAATGCTTCTGAGTGAAGAAGATATTTACTGTCAAAAAATGTTTATTTCTTTTCCCTGTAAGTCTTATTCTCTAAGGCTTCCCTTGTATAACTTTTTATTAAAAACATGTTCAAGGCCAGGCATGGTGGCTCACGCCTGTAATCCCAGCACTTGGGAGGCCGAGGTGGGTGGATCACTTGAGGTCAGGAGTTTGAGACCAGCCGGACCAATATGGTGAAACCCCATCTTAAAAAAAAATAAACAACACATGTTCTGTTACAAGATTTCCATGGCATTCAATGGATGTAGCACCGCATGCTAATATTTGATATGTATCTACCAGGAGCCAGGCATATAGTAATTTCATGTTGCTTCTCATCCTGGTGACCAAGATTCAGTGGAGGAATCTGCCCAAAGCCACATACGGAACAGCCAAAATTTGAACCCAGGTGCTAAGTTCCAAGTTCAGGCCTCTTTCAGAAAGTTGCCCCTTGCATGACCGAGTGCTTTGTTTTAGGAATTTCATTTTTAGAAACTTGTTCACTGAGAGCAGCGGCCAAAATATACAAAGACGTATACAAAGACGTATACAAAACGTATGAGGATGTTCACTGTTTCAATGTTAATTAAAAAAACACCTGGAAATGACTTAACATTGCTTCACCCTTGCAATCTAAGCTTATACTGTGCTAAGAAAAGTGAGTCAGGATTGTGTATTCTGACATGCCAAATGTCCAGGAGATATTTTTACATGAAACATACAAGTTAGGTATCATTATAAGCCTATTTGTATTTTTAAAACTTTGCAGATGTACACAAAAATCAGAAGAGATAAACCTAAAACTGACATAATTTTTCTATGGAATGTGAGAAAGTTTGTCTTCTGCTTTGCATAGAATGGTTTTTGCTGAACGTCATCGCCACAAGGGGAGCCCAGGGCCCTTACCTCGGCCAGTGTTGACGGTGGTGGGGCTGAATGCCTTCCATACGATGGTTTCGCAGATGTTAGTAGCTATGAAGAGGGAGATACCAGAGCCAAGGCCATATCCTTTTTGCAGGAGTTCATCCAAAAGTAGGACAATTAAGCCAGCCACAAAGAGCTGTAAAAATTCAAAAATACAAGACTATGTGTTACTGCTCCCCAGGGACATTGTTCCATCCTTCAGTAACTGGCTTCTCTGATATAAATGCTGAAGATGGAGTGAGATCACATCCTCGGCTCCAGACAGCAGTCAGTAAACCTTTCACTGCTGAATTCAGAGGGCTAACCCAGAGTCTTAGGCTTCTGCTTCCTTTCAGCAGAAGTTCCTTTTAGGTGTGGTTGAGATTTGTTATGTGAAAATTGTAGGTAAGTGTGAGGGACTACTCAGAGGGGGATGTGAGCATAACAATTACCTGAATGGTGATTAGCAGGCAAATTCCAGCACCCATTTCAGACGGATCCCCATACATCCCCGTCATCACATACACGATAGACTGGCCAATAGTAATGATCATGCCAAATACTAGAATTGAAAGAAAGATGTGTTTTCCAATTGGGTCGCTACATGGAGCAAAAGAAACAGTTAAGAAACACCAACTCAACACCAGGCACAGGGGAGAACTAAGATGAAGAGTAGTGATACTACCTCCAAGGGGCTTGGCTGAGAATGTGTTAAACCATCACATCAGCAAAGTACATGATGAATCAAAAGCCTTCTTAACAAAAGCACACTTGTTCTTTAGTTTCACCTTTTCTTAGATTCACTTGCTTTTTAGTCATGGGAAGAGTAAAAGCCAAACTTGGAAAATCTGTTCTGTGAAAGGCAAATCAGGGAGCAGAACCTACTCCTGACAGCATCCAGAGACACAATCCAGAGATGTCATCCCTGCAGCATCCAAACTCAATGTCAGGCACTTGGTCTGGATGGCTCATTTGGGCCACCTCTCTAGGCTCACCCTCCAGGTCTGGGTCCAGAACACAGAATAATAGCTTTGGGGTAAAGTGATCCCTTCTCAAGTTTGTATTTCATGTGCTTTTAAAAGGAAAACCCCATATATCATCAATTTGGTTACTCTTCCCATTCCCTCAGCTACCAAGCTATTTTGGCCTAATGGAAGCTCTCCTTTTTGTAGGATGTCTTCATTTCTTATATCTCACGGTATTTCACTGTTAGACACAAGGGAATTGACACATTTGATAAGTTCCATATACTAGATGGCTCCTCTAAGCATGGTTTAGCCTTCAGTTTCAGTTTTCCTATTTAATCTGTCACGTATAATAAATTTTACTCCAACGTGGCCATCAAATATAGTCCCTGCTTGACTTTTTAAAAAGTGTTCCGTAATACTTAATTTTTAATGCAGGAAAACGTTAAAAAAAAACTGTCAAGACCAAAGAGAAAACAGACAATTTGTGTTTGGACTTTTTCTGTTGTTTTCGTTTTCGTTTTAAGAGACAGGTTTGGTTGCTGGAGCTGGAGTGCAGTGGTGTACTATGAAAGCTCATAAAGCCTGCAGCCTCAAACTCCCGGGCTCGAGTGATCCTCCCACCTCAGCCTCCCTAGCAGCTAGAACTACAGGTGCATCACCACGCTTGGCTAATTTGCTGTGGTGGTAGTTTTGTAGGTTTTGTAGAGACAGGGTCTCTACACGTTGCATGACGAACTCCTGGCCTCAAGCAACCATCCTGCCTTGGCTTCCGAAAGTGCTGGGATTACAGGTATGAGCCACCACACTCAGCCGCATGTGTGTAATTTTAAATCCTCATTTTGTCTAAAACTGACAAGTTTAAATAGATGTATTTCTGATTCAATTATTCACCATACAAAACATGTGGACAAAAAGACGACTGGGTAGGGAGACTGTAAATATCACTTCCTAATAAATGTTTTTCAGCAAACAGAGGCTAAACATGGCTAATTCTGATGACTAGTAATTGTTACTAGTAACACTTATTATTAGATATGAGGCAAATATCATTATCCCCATTTTTACAGATGAAGAAACTGAAACTTAAGAGCTACCATCTAACTTTCCCCCAAATCACAGAGCTGGTAAATGATAGCAATGGATTGACACAATCACCTTTACCTCAGTTAAATTCTTTTATAAAATACTTGCCAAATAACTACTATGTGCCAGGCATTGTGACAGTGATTATTTAATTAATCCCTATGACAGTTCTGAAGTAGCATTACTTCCTTCTAAGTAATAATGAAATGGTGGCCAAGGGTGGTAAGACCTCCAAGCTCTGATCCTTCCACTCTACTACATGGCCTCAGAGGCACTCCAGACACTCTCCCTTGTCTTGCCCAGCCTGTCTGCAGCACCAAGCACCCCTGCTCTCCCAGAAGTGCTCTCTCATGCTAACACAGGCCATAGAGCTCCTGCAGAGTTGGCAGGCCAAGGAGGCTGCAGCACGAAAGAAAAACTGTTTAGGATAGACGTGGTGGCTCATGCCTGTAATCCCAGCACTTTGGGAGCCTGAAGCAGGCGGATTACAAGGACAGGAGTTCAAGACCAGTCTGGCCAACATAGTGAAGCCCCATCTCTACTAAAAATACAAAAATTAACTGGGTGTGGCGGCACGTGCCTGTAAACCCAGCTACTTGGGAGGATGAGGCAGAAAAATTGCTTGAACCTGGGGGACAGAGGTTGTGGTGAGCCAAGACCGCACCACTGGACTCCAGCCTGGGGCAAGAGAGTAAGACTCCATCTCAAACAAACAAATAAACAATAACAATAATAAAAGAAAAACTGTTTGATGCCAAAACTATAGCAAATTCAAATTCTCCAACTATAGACATCAGATTATTCATAATCTTTCTTACACTTCTGGGCTCCATTGAAGAGAGCTCGGTCTTTTGGGGTGTCACCAACTTCAATTATCTTGGCGCCAGCCAAGAGTTGCATTATAAGGCCAGACGTGACAATGGGAGAGATCCCCAGCTCCATAAGTGTGCCTTGAGGAAATGGTGAAGCAAAACAGTCAATATTAGCTTGAAAAAGTAGACCATAATTTTTAAAATGAACGAGCAAAATTTGACTGGGTACCCCTTATATAAGACCAATGTGTTTCAGTTTGCTGCATTTAATTTGGAGAACAACCCCAAAATATCAACGATTAGTATATAATTCAATTCATTCTGTTCAGTCTGCCAGGCAACATCTTATTTTGCTTTGGAAGTCACATGGTGTCTAAACAGATTGCTGCATTTAAATTCACCATAAACAGATTCATTCTGGTTTTAGAGATAAGAAAGGTTCGTCTCTTCATCAGTTAATAAAAAACGATAACATTCAAATAATTTCCAGAGTCTGGAAAGGGAGCCTGTACAATTGTATCTAGTTGTGAATAAGCCTCTACTTCCCATTATGTTAAAATGAGCTATACTTCCAACTGATTTGGAATTTAATTGAACTGTATTTTTAAAATGAGCTAATCAAATGCAGTATCAACATACACATTCAGAATCCTCCCCAGTCCCTACAGGTAACTGGTTAGAGTATACAAAACACTGTCACACATTTTTTTTGACACATATATGTAACCTATAGATATGAAAAAGATATAGCTGAAAAACAAATTACATATTCTGAAGAACATTATCAATGGAAATGTCATCGTTTCGGGTATTTAAAGAAGTATTCTAGTTTTTCTGTGTTTTTTATTCTCTCCATAACATAGACTTATCTTTTTATTACAGGTTTTGTACTGCATTCAAACACAATTCCAAATATGATGGTATGCCTCGGTGCTGAACTCAGCATTTAATAAGGCTATTCAATGAAGCACACTAACATTCTTCACTCTGTTTTCCAAGCTACTCTCTAAGCTCCACATAAAGCCAAAGCCTGTAATTTAACTAAGTGATGTGAAGGCAAGCCCACACTCTACAGAGAAAAGGCAGAGAGAGCCAGAGTCCTACCTCTGTTAGAGGCTAGAATCACTCTCATCCAATAGAATGGGTCAGCTGAATCTGAAGACATGATACCAAATAGGGGAATCTGGGAATAGGCAAAGAGCAAAGCAGTCAGCACACCTGTTTCCAGCCCACTCTTATCCCCCTCCCCAATATGAAACACAAGCCCGAGCTTACCTGACAGCACACTAAGAAGATAAAGAGGGTGATAGCGGTCCATAGCACTTTCTCCTTAAACTGAATCTAGAGTAGAAGAGAATGAATTAAAGCAGAGAGTTACTTTCACAGGCAAATTAATAAAAATGGACTCCAATCAGCTCCCTTTCTCTGTTCAGCAGAGAAGCTAAACCATGTACCAAACCTAAGTACCATGTTCCATGTAACTTCCTCTGCACCGAGCACAGTGCAAGGTCCTGTAGGCATCACCCCAGCTCACCTCACACCACAGAGCATTTTATCTTTATTTTACAACTGAGCCTTAGAAAAGCTAAGTAATTTGTCCCAAATCCCAATGCTGAAGTGAGTTTCAGTCCCAACCTGTGCTCTTAACCATTAACAGTTAAGACTCAAGATCAAAGAATGTCACAATAGAACATGACTTATAAAACACACAAGCAAGCACTTTTCATTTGAATGTAAGTCACAAAATCTTATTCTGCAGTCAAGTAATTTCGAATTGCTCAATAGCGTATTTTCTATGAATTAAGGCTAAAACAATGTAATAAACAATATTAGGGGAGGGCAGGAGGGTTGCATGTTTAACCTAACTACTAAGAGTATCTGTTTAAGGACTTTCACATCTGCTCAAGTTCATAGGTTGCATAGGTGACAACCGCTGTAAAGAGGACTATTAAGTATCGTAAGAAAGGTTTAGACCTCCCACCCAAGGCCTCTGTCACTAAAGGGTAGAGTAAGAACTCTTCCAGGTTTTCTGCCTCTGAAACTGAGTGTCTTCACTAGCATCTGCTGCCTATACTACACTAATAGCGGCTTTAGAAGGCTTAACAAACATGAATTATTGGGTAGACTGAAGATTCTGAGGTTGAAATACCTTGTGAGAGACTGACAAAACTGTTCTTTAGAAACACTTCTAGGCAGGCACTGAGTCAACATCCTAGCCCTCTGGCCAGAACAGGAGTCACAGTCCTCTATCTATACATGCAGGGAAAGTAGGACACATACAGCCACACACATGTGGTGTGAAATCAGTACTCCATCCAAAGCTGGGGTCATTCACAGGGCTCTTCTTCTCTTGAAAATGCTCCTCTTCCCACCTACCATCCCACCATGCCAAGAAATTAGAAGGTGGCCAAGAGAAGGCAACACCATTTCAGACTAAGCTGTCTGAAATGAATCTTTACGGGAAACAAAGAGCAGACAATTTTTTCGAGACTCCCTTTTGAATCACCAAGTCCTCTCTCCTGGTTACAATCAAATTTAACATCAAAAACCCCAAAAGCTCTTTATCCAAGTCCTGTCTCCTCTGCCTCTTAGTAGCCCCTAAATCCATTCTTGCTCAGTACCACAGTTCACCATCTAATGTGAAAAGCCTCTAAACCACACTCCAGTTATCTCCCTTCCTTCCAAAGTGATATTCTCATGTCTGGCTCTTGTTATTCATCTCCTATTGTTCCTCACCTACCGTTAGGTTCTATCAATATGAACTACATCTAACAACCTCCCATCCAAACATGCTACACTCTTGTCCCCAATGCCTTTGCAAACTATATACTCCTCTTAGTTCGAATTCTTTCCATTCCTTTAAGGAAACTTCTATTTCTCCTTCAATATGATCATAAGACATCACGTCTCCCAGAGTTAATCCCTTCCTGAGCCACTGCTATACCTTGCACGTATTTCCCTTGTTCCATCTACCACACTTAGTTATAAGGCCAAGGTCACATAGCTATTAAGATGCTATGTAATGGGTGAGACTAGGCTTGCCTGCCTCCAGAGCCATACTCCTCCACTACACCGGAATTGAGGGGGTAAAGCTTTACAAATTCGTCCATTAAAAGCAGCACATATGTGGGACATGTATATGAAACTATTTTAAGTAAAAAAATTAAAAGTGGATTCCAAGAACCCAAGTGTCCATGTGAAGCTTTAACAACAGTCTAAAAAAGAATGTGGAGACACAAACATTTTACTCCCCACTCTTTAACCTAGGAACCTAACGAAACTTTTCTTCATTGTTTGATAGCTTTACTTATACTAACACTCACTCCACAGAATTTGATTCAACACAGCTCTACATTTTTAATCCTTCCTTGTTTTAGCACCTGCTGTGAAAAGCAGCAGACTTCACAAAATGCCTTTATTCTCACTATTTTGAAAGCCTACATAAAAGGTACAAACTTATCTGTACATACTAAAGTGACAGCTCTTCCCTTTAGCAGCTGGATACAAAGGGCATCTCCTGGAAAAAAACAACTCATGATCTGCTCCCGCTGGAGGTGAAAAAGGGAGAGTAACTCAATCTGCTATCCTAACTGAGGCCTTATTCATTCATGGCCCGGATCCATTTTTGGGACAGGGCAACCGGAGGCTTTGTTCTCTGAGCAACATCCACCAAAGATGCTCCAAATAAAATAACGATATTTCGGTGGAAATTCCCACACAACCAGGTCACCTTTCGACAGAGCTCCGGAATAAGAGAACACAACTACACTCCAGGGGGAAGAGAAGGGAGTTCCCAATTGCCGTGCTGAAGCCATTTTTAATCACACTGTAAAGTTCCAGAGCCCAGACAGTTTCCTGAAACCTTCTTTGTTGGCGATTTGGGGCACTTACCTTCCTCTCCGGCTTCTGAATTTCCGGCAGGATGACACAGAAGGGCTTGATGACTTCCAGAAATTTGACTTTGATGGGAGAAACAAAACAGGAGGAGTTAGAACACAGAGAAGAAACCTTCCGCGCTATCCAGGGATGCCTTCTGCCCAGGACGAGAGGGACCAAGGGTCAGGGGAGCAGGCCGCGCGCCAGGCTAATGGGGACCCCCAAGGATGGCCGGGGGCACGGGCTGCGTTCTGCAGGCGGCCGGGCAGGCTTGGCCGGCGGGCGCCCTGACCGCACGAGTGAGGGGAAGGGGGATCTGATCTGTCCCGGCCGCGGTAGGGCTGCCCCTGAAGGACTCACTCGCCATGGCGGCGGCTGCTCGGGCTCCGGGTTCCGCTTCGGCTCAGCTCTACTCCGCGTGAGGCGACGCCGCCCGCGACCCAGACTGCTCTACCGTACAGTACCCGAGAGACACGTCAGTAATAGCCCGGCGGCGAGCGGTTCGGCGCGGCGCGGGGCGGGGCCGTGGTCGGGGCCAGGGCTGGGCCTCGGGTCGCTTCCGCTTCCTGCCACGCGCGCCTGCCGGCCGCCGCGCCTCTCCGAGACCACAAGCTCCGGCATGCAGCGGGGCTCCTGGGGCCTGTCGGGAAGGAGCCTGGCGCGCGGGGCACGCCGGGGACTGGGGAATGTGCGGCTGCGCAGACTTGGTAACGCGATAGCGCGCGGGGAAATCTTATTACGCCTCTAGACAGTCGGGCGGTGCGGTGCCAGGGAGAAACTGAGGCAGGCGCGAAGCGTCGAGTGCGTGCGCGTGGACTAGCGGGCAGGTGGAGACTCTGGTGGCTCCCACGCGCTTAACAGCACTCACTGCTTTTTGAAGTTAGTGAATAAGACCGTAAGCTTCTTGGAGCAGGGACCTTGTCAGGTAGTCTCTTTTGGAATAACAAACCCACCAGTGGAAAATTCGAAGGACTACTGGGAACAGGCGGGTAACTTCAGTGAAATGGCCCAGGTGCGATATCACTTGATATCCGCCCCCCACCAAAAAGGGGTAAAAGAAGACATTGACTGTTTACCTATAGTCTGAAATACAACCCATCTTCAGTTCTGGGACCCACCGATGATCTCTTCTGGAGTTTTGGCCTGATGCTAAAACTGGCAGCCCCTGGACTAAGTTCAGCATATAGACTAGAACCGTTATTTAGCCATTATGCACCCTGTACCATATTAATGGTTAAAATGTTGAAATAATTCGAGGGTGAATGGTATCATAGTAATTACAATAAAGTGTTACAATTAGTTAGTCATATATATCTTAATATAAACTCATTAGTTTGGGCTAATAGTTGTAGGATGTTAGTACCATTGATAACAGGCCTGTTGTTTCCGCATTATGACATAATCTGGCCTGTGTCGCTGTAGGGACTGTGGCCAAGTTACATGTGTTAAAACCCTAATTGCTTTAGGAGAATCACTAGTTTAAAATGCTTTTATTGGGCTGGGTGCAATGGCTCACACCAGTAATCCCAGCACTTTGGGAGGCCGGGGCAGGAGGATCACTTGAGTCCAGGAGTTCAAGACCAGCCTGGGCAACATGGTGAAACCCTGTCTCTACAAAAAAATCCAAAAAAACTACCCAGGTGTGGTGGCACATACCTGTAGTCCCAGCTACTGGAGAGGCTGTGGTGGGTGAGACTGCAATGAGCTGTGTTTTTGCCACTGCACTTCAGCCTGGGTGGTGACAGAGTGAGACCCTGTCTCAAAAAAAAAAAAAAAATACTTTTATTGTAAGCACAAACATTAATTATTTGGAAAATAGGTATATAGTGTTTTATACTTATATATTTAAGATTTTATTATAGAATATTAGAAACATACACTAGAATGAAAGAAACAACAAAAATCTGGATGAATTTTCAATACTTCTAAGTATGATAAATGTAAATCTCGTTATCTGCAGAAGAACAAAGAAGACATTTATAATAATAGCGAATCCCAGCCTGGAACTTCTTTTGATACTGTTTAAGAATCAGCACAAAATAAAATTTATAATTTATAAGATAAACTTTATTACATAAAATCTGTAGTTCTGTAATGAAATTTTTTTTTCAACCAAAAATTTGGGTGACATTGCTAGTGACAGAAATGTTGCTACTTAGTGCTCAGAAGTTCTATTGTTAAAAGATCAATGTGTTAAACATTTATGTATTTCACTAGAATGCTCTTAAAGCTTGTGCTGCAAGTGAAGAAAATTTGTGATTATCAATGAGAAAAAAATTTAAAAGAATATAATCAGTTTCATACATTAAATATTTGAAAATTTAGAACTCCCAAGAAGGTTATCAGAGTGAGGATAAAGCAACTGAAAAGACTTAGGGCCAATCGCAGTGGCTCACACCTGTAATCCCAGCACTTTGGGAAGCTGAGGTGGAGAGATTGCTTGAGGCCAGGAGTTCGAGACCATCCTGGCCAACATGGTGAAATCTCATCGCTACTAAAAATACAAAGATTAGCCCAGCATGGTGGTGCATGCCTGTAATCCCAGGAGGTTGAGACATGAGAATGGTTAGAACCAGGGAGATAGAGGATACAAGTGAACCAAGATCTCATCACTACATTCCAGCCTGGGTGACAGAGCAAGACTCTGTCTCAAAAAAAAAATTTAGAAGGTACTGTCAGAATTTTCAGCACTACTATATATATAAGTATAATTGAGCATTTCACACACATTTACTAGAACTTCAAAAGGATTACCACCTGTTAAAAACCAGATGTACCTAAATGAGAAAACAGCTTTTTGAAAAATATGTAAATCAAGGAGGTACATTTAAAATAATTGTTTGTTTTATGTGAATGTGTTTTAATGATTTACTTAAAATGCAAATTGAAGGGTTTTTGAATATAATGGTTTTTGTTGATTTTATGACCCTGGGAAACATTTAATACAATGTATTATCTTTATTGTGAGTAGACAAGAAAGAATTTAATTGAGAAATAGTTCCATAAAGACTTAATTGGAATATCGTACCAAATAAGAAAATTGTCATTGGATTTTATACAAAAAGTGCTAATGTAATTCTAGAGAGAGTATGGAGTTTCAGCCAAAAGTTTAGAAAAAATGTGGATGTTTTAATTTGGCACTAAAATATTAAATTCAATTTTGGATAGATCAATAAGTCAGGGAACTCACGTTTTTCTTGATAAACTATATTTACTACCACACACCAAATAAGTAGCAGAAATAACTATAAATTAAGTAATGCAAATTGAACCTTGATGGACAAGCCTGTAGTGCTAGATCTGTAAAAGCAGTGTGGAAGTCAGTAAGTTCTGCCTTCAAACGCTCTCCACTTGAGCTCTAATCCCTGTGGTGGAAGTCAGTAGGTTCTGTATGTTCAGTGTAATAGAAACAAATGGAGCGGCTATTTGAAAAATATATTTTAAAGAGTTTTGGCCTTAATAAATGATATTTTAATGGAGATGTCAGTATTTATTTCAGAGTTTTTGTTTGTTTGTTTTTTAGATGAAGTTTCACCTGTTGCCCAAGCTTGAGTGCCGTGGCGCAGTCTCAGCTCACTGCAACCTCCACCTCCCGGGTTTAAGTGATTTCCTGCCTCAGCCTCCCGAATAGCTGGAATTACAGGTGTGTGCTACCATGCCTGGCTAATTTTTGTAATTTTAGTAGAGATGGGGTTTCACCATGTTGGCCAGGCTGGTCTTGGACTCCTGACCTAGGTGATCTGCCTGCCTT
Source organism: Cacajao melanocephalus (assembly GCA_963573385.1). Classification (NCBI taxonomy): domain Eukaryota; kingdom Metazoa; phylum Chordata; class Mammalia; order Primates; family Pitheciidae; genus Cacajao; species Cacajao melanocephalus. The sequence continues at coordinate 102,001 of CAUYLG010012820.1, read as the reverse complement.
GGCCTCCCAAAGTGCTGGAGATTACAGATGTGAGCCACCGTGCCCAGCAGTATTCATTTTAGCGTTATAAGAAAACATGTTTTAGTTATTAGAGCTGACATGATTTCAGTAAGACAGTTGGACATATGTAAACAAAGTAAAGTTTGAAACAAGTGGAAGGTATTATAGATAAGAAAAAATAGGTATCCTGTTTGAAAAAAATGTAAAGTATCAATTTCAAGAGAACAATTATTGGATTTTCTAATAAATCAATGTATTTGATGAACAAAAGTGAAAAATGTAACAAACTTTTAAGCTCTTTTAATTTTTTTAATCTTGAAATAAAGCCCACTGTTTTGTGAAGCTCCATGAATTGGGATTGAACAGCACATAGTAAGTAAACCAGTAATTTAAAAGATATTTCAATAAGTGATTTTTGTGACTTACTCAACAATAACAGAGATAATGAATTAGTTCTGTATGTTCTTAGATTACATTATAAAGTCATGAAATGTTTAATTGCTATTCATAAGAAACTGAGGATTCAACACTAAATATAATTGATGTTAAGGAAATTCTCTACTTAAATAATTCATTTAATAATTATCCATTTAATGAGGAAGTTGTTGGAAGAATTTAATGTTACTTCTTATGTCAAGTCATCACCCCATACAGGGGCAAAATCTAGTGACAACTGCATCAAAAGATTCATAACTTTCAAAAATCAAGAAATGATTTAGACTTATTAGCACTGTCAAATCATTTTTGCTACAAGTTACATTGTCATTTTATGATATATATTGTTTATTCAGAAATAGCAGGAGATGTGTTTTTAAATTTTTGATTTACATATTGACCAGTTGAAGATGGCTTCTTGTTTTGTTTGTAAAATCTGGAGAGATCACATGAAACATAAAATCTAGATTTTTTACTTCTCTTAAAAGATGAGAGGATCTGACAGCACTGGGCTAATATTATTACATGCCAGAGATTACCAAGGAGTGGCTGCTTTTTTAACATTGGTCATCAGCTCTTCAGCTCCCCAGAGTTAACCACTTGTCCCTTGCCTCTTGCCTGGTCCCTAAGCATTTGAGTTTGTGTGGCCTCTGCTGTAGTTTTAAGCCTGGGTTCTTGCCAGATGGTAGTGTCACTTAATCCATTTAATAAGGAAATCGAGAACAGGTTGCCTGCTCACCCCAGTGGTGAGTTTGTGTGTGTGTGTGAGAGAGAGAGAGAAAAGTGAGTTTTATTTTAAACATGCAGAGTTTGAGGTACCAGCAACTGATCAATGAGAAATCCAATAAGCAGACCTGGTGCTCAGAGATGAGTTAGTATTAGAAGTATGTTAAGTCCTTTTCCATGAGAGTGGATGAGATGTCCAGGGGAGAAAACAGAGAGACCAGATTCAAGGAAAGACCTGGAGGGGAGAAGGGGGTCAACCATATTTAAGGGTGGGAAAGAGGAAGAAGAGCCAGGTAACAAGACAATCTGATACAATAATTAGGTTGCAGAAGACAGCAGGTTGGGGGAGCTGGTTATTCTTTTGGCCAGTTTTGTGGTATGTTGGTTAGGATATAAATTTGGCTGTTGCTGTGAGATTTAAAAAAAAAAAAAAACAGTATCATCATCCAGATGGAAGTCCAGGTAGCAGTATAGGTCTGAAGCTCTCTCTCTCTCTCTCCTATCTCTCCATTCCCTTTTGGGTGGTGCTGTGGTCCACAAAATCCAGTATGGCCCATCACTGTGTCTACATTTTGGCCATTTAGAAGGTGAAAAACGGGGAGAGGTGGGACTGCCCTTCTGTTAATGCACAACCTGGAAGTTGGACACATTGCATCTATTCTGTTCCTTTGGCTATAACCTAGTCACATTTATCTGAAAAGGAGGTTGAAAAATGTAGTCTTTATCCTGTGAAGTTATGGGCTGGCTACTGTCATGGAACAAGGGGAGAATGGGTATGGGGAGACAGCACTCTGTCTAACAGCTGATGAAGTAAAAGTGGCACTTGACAAGGAAAAAGGGGAGGGAGTATGGTAAACTTCTGGGATTGGACAAAAGTAGCTCCCTGTGGCTAAAACAGAGTAAGACTAGCAATAGAGCTATCCTTGGAGAAGCCTGGCTTCATTACAGTTGTTAATATGTAGCAAATGCATGCTAGACAGATGAAGGAAAATGGTCCCCTTTGGAGATAGAGGCCTTCCAGATTTCTGAGGTGGAAGCCCTCCAGGAGGAAGAAAAGAAGGGAAGGCAGGCAAGCATGTGGAAGCCTGACTCCCAGGGAAGAATTCACCAAGCTTTTCCCATTCCGGGGATCAGAGAATACCCAAGAAACATCCAGGGCATGGCTGATTATGTCAGTCAGGGTTCTACCACAGAAACAGAACCAGTAGGAGATATGTATAGTCGTCCCTTGGTATCTGTGGGGTGTTGGTTCCAGAACCGCCCCCAACGCTAGCACCCCCACCCTTTGCACATACCAAAATCTGCGGATGCTCAAATCTCTGATGTAAAATTGTGTAGTATTTGTTATAACTTAGAGACATCCTCTTGTATACTTTAAATGATCTCTACATTACTTATATCTAACACAATGTAAACACTATGTAAATAGTTATTTGTATTTGTAATGCATTATTTTTCATTGTTTTTAAAAAAATATTTTCCTTTTTCTTTTCTTTTTTTTTTTTTTTGAGACAGAATCTTGCTCTGTTGCACAGACTGGAGTGCAGTGCCACCATCTCAGCACTGCAATCTCTGCCTCCCAGGTTCAAGCAATTCTCCTGCCTCAGCCTCCCAAGTAGCTGGGATTACAGGCACCTGCCACCACGCCCGGCTAATTTTTGTATTTTCAGTAGAGACAGGGTTTCACCATGTTGGCCAGGCTGGTCTCGAACCCCTGGCCTCAGGTAATCCGATCACCTGGGCCTCCCAAAGTATTGGGATTACAGGAGTAAGCCACCGTACCCGGCCTAAGAAATATTTTCAGACCATGGTTGGTTGAATCTGCAGATGCAGAACCCACAGATAAGGAGGGCCAGCTGTATATGTATCAGAGAGATACGTATGGTAGATAAATAGAATGAGAGAGAGAAAGAAAGATTTATTTCAAGGAATTGGCGTAATATGATTGAAATTTCATGCAGTAGGCCGACAGGCTAGGAACTTGGGCAGGAGCTGATAAGGCGTCCGCAAGAAGAATTTCTTCTCCCTGAGGGAAACCTCAGTTTTGCCAAGGCCTTTCAGCTGATTGGATGTGGTCCACCCATGTTATTGAGGATAATCTTTTTTAAGGTAATTGACATCTACAAAAATATCTTCAAGGCAACACCTGAGTTAGTGTTTGACTAAATAAGTGGGTACTGTATCCTAGCCAATTCGCCACAAAACTAACCATTACTGCTTAACTCAAATACGAAAACCTGGGGCACAAGATGTTAATGTGGGAATTACACCAGATACTCATCCAGGAATTAGGTTTTGGATCTGAGAGGTACCAAACAATTTATATTTTTTCCTTTTCTGTGCGGAAAACGGTTCTGTTTTTTTCATTGCTGTTTTCATTACCTCTTCTGATCTTTTTGTGAGGTTAAAAGTACAGAAAAGTTTAAAGATTGATAAAATGAACACTCATATTCCAACCACATAGGATTAACAGTAGTGAACAGATCATCTGTAGACAATGCTTGGTGCTTATGTTGATTAAGAACTGCCTGTGTTAATTTTGTAACTCCTCTTTCATGACAAAAGAATTACTTTGAGCAGGCGTGAGAAAAAATATAGTAGGATTTTTTGGCTCCTGTAACTGGAAAGTCAAAGGGTAGATACAGCTTTAGGCAGAGATGGATTTAGGCTAGGCTCAGAAATTGTTGTCAGACTCAATTTCTCTACATCTCTTTGCTTTCTTTCATATATGGGCTTCCTCCTTGGAGGGACCCTCAGAAGTTTTAGGCTTTATAGCTTCAGGTTCAATAGAAAGAACAGTTTCATCTTTCCACAGTTCTTAGAAATCCTGAGACTGAGTTTTATTGGGTAAGTGTTCACCCCTGAACCATCTCTGTGACCATATAGGACAGAATAAACTTGCCAGGCCTGAGACTAACCTTACCCAAATCACATGGATTGAGAATCTGGGAGGGGTGGCTCTATCATGGAAAACTGATGTGCTGTTTCCCGTAAGAAGGAGGAATACATGCTGGTGATAGCAACAGGAGGCAGCCAAATGCCCAAGCAGATAGGAATGGCTACCGAGTGAAACCCCACCTCCAAGCCAAAGACAGTTTAAAGACTGAAAGCTAAGTTACAAGTTAAATCCCTGGACTGGATTGAGGACTTGTCTTCCTGTTTGGCACACTCTCCTGATTGGTCCCCACATACCTATACTTTCCTAATTGGTTTTCTACACTGTCAAGCCTACCTTTGAGTGATATCTTTGCTTTAACCGTTTTCTACATACTCACAAACCAATCAGCCTGCACTCCCCATCGTGTGCCTGTAATGACCCAAGACTCAGTTGGTAGAGATGAGATGGCCTGACTTCGGGGAAGATGACCTGCCCTTCCTGTCCCCTCTTCAGCTTCCCTCTCTGCTAAGAGCTGTTTTCATCACTGAGTTAAATTCTCCATCTTCACCATCCTTCAATTGTCTACGTGACCTCATTCTTCTTGGATGCTCAGGACAAGAGCTCGGGACCCACCAGTGCCAGTACCCAGAAAGGCTATCACACCAGCCCTTTACCCGCACCAGCGGAGGGCAGCCGCTCCACGCAGTGAGGCAAGAGGCTAACACACCCCTGTCCATCGATGGCAAAACTAAAGGAGCACTGTAATGCCCCCTCTGGGGCTTCGGGGTCACAGGCACCCTCACCTGGGTGCTGCCACATTCTCCTTGAGATGACATGGCTGGTCAGCTGTGGCCTCGCATAGAGCTTGCGCCTATGTTGGTCCAGCATCTGGCTGAACCCACAGTCGCTCGCTCACATGCTCCCTCCCACAAGAGATTGAATGCAGTCAGCCAAGTAGATGGGGTGCCCCTTCTGCAAGTCCAGCAAAGGGACTGAGAAAAATCCTGCATCACTGGGTGAGCACATATTCCCACCACTGTGAAAACAGCATTGGATTTGGAGTCTAGCCGACTCACAATCCTTTCTGGCTTGAATATTTAATAGTGACAAAACTTTACTCATTTAAAATCTCTGGGTCTCAGGCCAGGCGTGGTGGCTCACACCTGTAATCCCAGTTCTTTGGGAGGCTGAGGTGGGCAGATAACGACGTCAGGAGTTTGAGACCAGCCTGGCCAACACGGTGAAACCCCATCTCTACTAAAAATACAAAAATCAGCCAGGCATGGTGTCACACACCTGTAATCCCAGCTACTTGGGAGGCTGAGGCAGGAGAATTGCTTGAACCCAGGAGGTAGAGGTTGCAGTGAGCTGAGATCATGCCACTGCACTCCAGGCTAGGCAACAGAGTAAGACTGTCTCAAAAAAATAAAAAAATAAAATCTCTCAGTCTCAGTTTCCTAATCTGTCAAAAAGAGGTAATAATATCCTTTGGGGGATATGTAGAGTAACTAGCATGTATAAAAGCACCTAGAGAAATGCCTGGTCTAGAAAGCTCAATTTTGCTAATTTCCTTTCTGTTATTAACCCAAGCCTCTTTGCGGCACTCAGAGGGAAGTGCAAGAAAAAGTTACTACTGTACTAACAATAATTATAACAGCTACCACTTCTTGACTGCTGGGTATCATGTGTGTTGTTAGGTTGTACTCTTCTGTGGCCATGCTAGCTGCACAGCTCCAGGGGGTCAGCCACACAGGCAGCAAAGCACATGGCGCACATGGCACACTGGGGAATGTGCCAGCAGTCTTGCTCCACATGCACTTACTGACTGTCCTTACACTGGCACTGTGAAGAAGGTCCTGTATTTTGTTTCTCTTTTAGATAGAGTCTCGCTCTGCCTCCCAGGCTGGAGTGCAGTGGCATAATCTCAGCTCACTACAACCTCTGCCACCTGGGTTCAAGCAATTCTCCTGTCTCAGCCTCCTCAGTAGCTGGGACTACAGGCGCATGCCACCATGCCTGGCTAATTTTTGTATTTTTAGTAGAGATGGGGTTTCGCCATGTTGGCCATGTTGGTCTCAAACTCCTGACCTCCAGTGATCCACCCGTCTCGGCCTCCCAAAGTGCTGGGATTACAGGTGTGAGCCACTGTGCCTGGCCAGAAGGTCCTGTTATTAACCCCATTCTACAAAGGAATCTTATAACCTAGGATCAGGAATTTGCTCAAGGTTTTTTAGCTATTAAGTGACATGAACAAGTGGGAACTATACCCTTTGGGGATGCTTTGCTGTGGCATTTTAAAAGTAACTAGTTTTGAGATACAAAATTACTGTAACCTGCAATGGCAGAGGGCAGGGAGTTGTGGGGGAGGACAGACCATTTCATTTGGAAAAACTGTCTCCAACCACACCATCCTCTGCCATAAAAAATGCTTACCAGAACCTCAGAGCTGAGAATATGACCAGCTGTCTCATTTACTATTCTTAGCCTCTAGGAAAGGGACAGAAAAATAAAGTCTGGAGTATATTTTAACTCCAAATAATTTGAATCAAATATAGCAATTGTGAAATGTGTCATATTGACAAGCTTTGGAACCACATATTTTGTTTATTTACTAAGTAGATATTGTCTGAATGTGGTAGCAGAAGTTTCTTCTAGGGACCTGTACCTTATAGGTACAAAAGCGCTGTTTCTTGGATTTTTTTTCTATGAAATTAATAGTGGTAATACTATGATAAATGCTCATTATTCTGCTGGAAGGACTTCAAGCTCATTTGCTGCAATCTTCTTGGCCTCATAGAGCATTAGAGCATTAGTAGTGTGCTCTCTCTTACTGTAGGATGTTTTTACGACATTGGGACATCTTTCTAAAGGTTAAGAGCCCTCATTAAGTTGTTTACTTCAAAACCATGAATTTCAGATTCTTTAAAAGACATTTTATAAACCACAAACTCCATTTTCCTTTGATATGCTTTCATGATAGATTTTGCCAAAACTTACAGTAGCTGTCTGTGGTCTGAGCCAATTAGATTTGGGGAGGCATCCATTGTCACTATGTCAGAGCTGGGCCACTAGGCTGTGTGTGGTACCCAACATTATTCTCGTAAGATATTCATGACTCCTTGCTCAGATAGCTTAATGACAACCTGAGCTATCAAGAGTACAGCTGAGAGTAAGTCAAAGGAGATGCACTGTAGCTTCCTAGGGCTCATGCCCTTTACTCTTGAAAGAATTATTTCAGAACCTATTTGCTTTATAGAGGCACAGTTGAATGCATATATAGTTTTCTGAGAAATAATTTGAATACCATCAAATTCATCTGTTTAAAGTGCACAACTTAGTGGATTTTAGTATATTCACACTTTTGTACAAACATCACCACTGTCTAATTTCAGAACTTTTTCATCAACCCCAAATCAACCCCATACCATTAGCAGTCAGTCTCCATTCTTTCTCTTCCCACTCCAAGTTCCTGGCAACCACAAATCTACATTCTCGCTATGGATTTTCATTTTCTGAACGTTCCAGACAAATGGAATCATATAAAATGTGGTCCTTTTTTTTTTTTTAACTTAGCATAATGTTTTCAAGGTTCATTCATGCTGTAGCACATATCAGCATTTCATTGCTTTTTGTGGCTGCATAATATGCCACTGTATGGACTATGGAATGGCACATGGCACTTATCCTTTCAGCAGTTGCTTCCACTTTTTGGCTATTATGAATAATGTTGGTATGAACATACACACACAGGTTTTTGTGTGAATTATTTGCTTTCAATTCTCTGATATATGTAGGAGTGGAATTGCTGGGTCATAAGGTAAATATATGTTTGACTTTTTGAGGAACTGCCAACTGTGTTCCAAAGCAGCTGCACCATTTTACATTCCCACCAGCAATGTAAAGGGTTCCAATTTCTCCATATCCTTGACAATACTTGTCACTGTCTGTTTCTTTATTATAACCAGTTTAGTGGATGTGAAATAGCTACTCACTGAGGTTTTGATTTGCGTTTCACTAATGATGCCAAACTAATGATGTTAGACATATTTTTTATGCTTATTGGTCATTTGAATGTTTTGTTTGGAAAATATTCAAATCCTTTGTTGATTTTTAAATTGAGCTGTTTTGTCTTTTTATCTATTTAAGTATTTATTTGTTTGAGATGGAGTCTCACTCTGTCTCCCAGCCTGGAGTGCAGTGGCACGATCTTGGCTTACTGCAACCTCTGCCTTCCGAATTTAAATGATTCTCTTGCCTCAGTCTCCCAAGTAGCTGGGATTACAGGCACCCGCCACCATGCCTGGCTAAGTTTTGTATTTTTAGTAGTCACAGGGTTTCACTATGTTGGCCAGGCTGGTCTTGAACTCCTGACCTCATGATCCGCCTGCCTCAGCCTCCCAAAGTGCTGGGATTATAGGTGTGAGCCACAGTGCCTGGCTGTCTTTTCACTTTCTTAAGGGTAACCTTGGAAGCACAAAGGCTTTTAATTTTGAAGAAATTCAATTTATTTTTTCTTTTGTTGCTTGTGCTTTAGGTGTCATATCTAGGCAATTATTGCCTAATCCAAAATCAAGAAGATTTACACCTATGGTGTATTCTAGAAGTTTATAGTTTTAGCTCTTATATATAGATCTGTGATTCATTTTAGTTTTTGTATATGGTGTGAGGTGGGGGTCCATTTTCATTCTTTTACATATGAATGTCTGGCTGTCCCAGCGATAGTTGTTGAGAAGATGATTCTTTCCCTCATTTAATTGTCTTGGCACCATTGTCTAAAATCAGTTGACCATAAATGTATGGATTTATTTCTGGATTCTCAATTCTATTCTATTGACTTATATGTCTGTCTGTCTTTAGGTTAGTACCACATAGTCTTGATTATTGTACCTATGCACTATGTTTTGAAACTCAAAAGTATGAATCTTCCAACTCTGTTCTGAGACTATTTTGGCTATTCTGGGTCCCTTGAATTCCATATGAATTTTAGGTTCAGCTTTTCAATTTCTGCAAAGAAGCCAGCTGGAATTTTTGTGGTAATTAATGAATATTGCCATCCTAACAATGTTAAGCATTCTAATCCATGAACATGAATGTCTTTCCATATTTTTTTTTTAGATCTTCTTTAATTTCTTTCAATTATGTTTTATAGTTTTCAGGGTCCAAGTCTTGCACTTCTTTTGTTGAATTTATTCCTAAGTATTCTGTTTCCATGGTATTATAAATGGAATTGTTTTCTGAATTTAAATTGCAGATTTATTGATAGTTTATAGAAATATAATTTATTTTTGTATACTAATCATATCCTGCAACCTGGCAGAACTTGTTTATTAGCTCTAATTGCTTTTATATAGATTCCTTAGAATTTTTGGCCAGGCCTGGTGGCTCACACCTGTAATCCCAGAACTTTGGGAGGCCAAAGTGGGCAGATCACATCCTGGCTAATGTGGTGAAACCCTGTCTCTACTAAAATACAAAAAATTAGCCAGGCGTGGTGGCAGGCGCCTGTAGTCCTAGCTACTTGGGAGGCTGAGGCAGGATAATTGCTTGAACCTGGGAGGCGGAAGTTGCAGTGAGCCGAGATCATGCCACTGTACTCCAGCCTGGGTGACACACCAAGACTCTGTCTTAAAAAAAAAAAGAGTTTTCTATGTATGAGCTTATGTCTACAAATAGAGACAGTTTTGTGTCTTTCTTTCCAATCTGGATGCATATTTATTTCTTTTTTTCCTTATTTTTCTTTGAGATGGAGTCTTGCTCTCATCAGCCAGGCTAGAGTACAGTGGCACGATCTTGGCTCACTGTACTCTCTACCTCTTGGGTTCAAGGGATTCTCCTGCCTCAGCCTCCTGAGTAGCTGGGTCTACAGGCATGTGCCACCATGCCTGGCTAATTTTTGTATTTTTAGTAGAGACGAGGTTTCACCATGTTGGCCAGGCTAGTCTTGAACTCCTGGCTTCAGGTGATCCACCTGCCTCAGCCTCCCAATCTTTATTTCTTTTTATTTATCTTTCTTGCCTAATTGTCCAGCTAGCACCACCAGTACAAACTTCAACAGACATGGTGAGAATAAATATCCTTGCTTGTTCCTGTTCTTATTGGGAAATATTTAGTCTTTTGCCATTAAATATGATTTTAGCTGTAGGCTTTTCTTTTTTTTTTTTTTTGAGATGGAGTCTCGCTTTGTCGCCCAGGCTGGAGTGCAGTGGTGCTATCTTGGCTCACTGCAACTTCTACCTTCTGGGTTCAAGTGATTCTCCTGCCTCAGCTTCCAGTGTAGCTGGGATTACAGACGTGCCACCACGCCCAGCTAATTTTCTTATACTTTTAGTAGAGACGGGGTTTTACCTTGTTGGTCAGTCTGGTCTGGAACTCCTGACCTCGTGATCTGCCCACCTTGGCCTCCCAAAGTGCTGGGATTACAGGCGTGACCCACTATGCCCGGCTAGCTGTAGGCTTTTCATAGATATCATTTATAAGGTTAAGGAAGTCTCATTCTAGTCCTAGGTTTTTGAGTATTTGTATCTTGAAGGGCTGTAGAATTTTCTGTTCAACTTGTCTTTTCAAACTCTATTGAGATGATAATGTGGTTTTTTGCTGAGGCTCTTTGCATCTACATTCATTAGCAGTATTGGCCTGTAGTGATTTTTTTTCTTTGGATGTCAGAGAAATGCTGACCTCATAAAGTGTTAAAAGTGTTTTCTTAACACTATTTTTTAAATGAAAAGTTTTTGAAATACTGGTGTTAATTCTTTAAACATTTTATTGAATTCACCAATGAAGACTTTGGACCTAAATTTCCTTTGGTGAGATTATTTTTTTAATTACTAAATTAATCTCTAATAATACATACGTTAATTTTCCATTTTCTTGAGTTAGTTTTGGTAGTTTGTGTCTTTCTAGGAATTTTTCCATTTCATTATAGGTTATGTATTTTTTTAGCATACAGTTGTTCACAGTATTAGTTTATAATCTTTTTTATTTCTGTAAAATTTGTAATTATGTCCCTCTTTCATTACTGGTTTTAGCTATTTGAGACTTTTTAGTCTTTAATCAGTCTAAAGATTTTTCAATCTTGTTAATCTTTTAAAAGAATAAAATTTTTGATTCTGTTGGTTTTCTCTATTTTTCTATTTTTATTTTATTAATTTTCACTCCAATATTTATTTTCTCTTTCTGCTTGCTTTGAGTTTAGTTTGTTCTCACTTTTCTGGTTTCTTAAGGTAGAAGGTTAAGTTATTGACTTGAAGTATTTCTTCCTTTGTAATGCGGGCATTTATAGCTATAAATTTTTTTTAAGCTCTGCTTTGATTGTCGCTGTACATTTTGGTATGTTGTATTTTTGTTTTATTCATTTCAAATTCTTTTCTTTTATTTTCTTTTTTTTTGAGATGGAGTTTCACTCTTGTTGCGCAGGCTGGAGTGCGATGGTATGATCTCAGATCACTGCAACCTCCACCTCCCGAGTTTAAATGGTTCTCCTGCCTCAGCCTCCCAAGTAGCTGGGATTACAGGCGCATGCCACCATACCCGGCTAATTTTTGTATTTTTAGTAGAGATGGGGTTTTGCCATGTTGACCAGGCTGGTCTCAAACTCCTGACCTCAGGTGATCTGTCCACTTTGGCCTCCCAAAGTGCTGGGATTACAGGGGTGAGCCACTGTGCCCGGCACTCAAATAATTTTTGAATTTCCCCTGTGGATTCTCCTTGGACTCATTGGTTACTTAGAAATGTACTATTTAATTTAATCTGTGAATTTTTCAGATTTCCTTCTGTTTTTTTTATTTCTAATTTTATTCCATAGTGGTTGAATAACATACTTTGTATGATTTCCACCTTTTAAATTTATTGAGAGCCAGTCACGGTGGCTCATGCCTGTAATCCCAGCACTTTGTGAGGCCAGGGCAGAAGGATTGCTTGAGCCTAGGAGTATGAGACCAGCCTGGAGAATGTAGTGAGACCTCATTTCTACAAAAACATAAAATAAAATTAGCTGGGCATGGTGGCACACGCTTGTGGTTCCAGCTGCTGGGGACTAAGATGGGAAGATTGTTTGGGCCCAGGAGGTCAAGGCTGCAAAGAGTCATGATTGCACCACTGTATTCCAGCCTCGGCAACGGAGCAAGATCCTGTCTTAAAAAAAATTATTGAAACTTGTTTTATTGCATAATATATATTCCATCCAGGAGATTGTTCCAGTTTCACCTCAGAATAATGTATATCCTACTATTGTTGGGTGGAGTATCTGTAGATGCCTGTTAGGTATAGTTGGTTAATAGTTTTCGAATCATCTATTTCCTTGGTGATCTTCTGCCTTGTTGTCCTATCTGTTATTGAAAGTGGGACACTGAAGTTCTCAACTACTTTTGTTGAATTGTCTATTTCTTCCTTCAATTCTGTCAGCTTTGTTTCATGTATTTTGGGGCCCTGTTTTTAGGTGCATATATGTTACAATTGTTACAGTTTCTTGAACAATTGACCCTTTTATCATCATAAAATGACCTTTTTGTCTCTACTAACATTTTTTTGTCTTAAAGTCTGTTTTGTCTGATATTAGCATAGGCACTCCAGCTCTCTTTTGGTTACTGTTTGCAAGGCATATCTTTCAATTCTTTTACTTTCAATTTATTTGTCTCTTTGAGTCTAAAGTGTCTCTCATAGGCAGCATATAGTTATTTCATGGTTTTAAAAATCCATTCAGATAATCTATGCTTTTAGTTGAAGTATTTAATCCATTTACATTCAGTCTTAGTCTTGATAAGATAGGATCTGTGTCTGCGTTGTGCTATATTCTATATGTCTTATGTATTTTTTATTCTGCTATTCCTCCATTATTGTATTTTGTGTTGAATATTTTTTTCTTTCTTTCTTTCCTTCTTTCTTTCTTTCTTTCTTTCTTTCTTTCTTTCTTTCTTTCTTTCTTCTCTCTCTCTCTCTTTCTGTCTTTCTTCTCTCTCTCTCTTTCTTTCTTTCTGTCTTTCTTCTCTCTCTCTCTCTTTCTTTTTTTGGAGCCTTGCTCCGCCATGCAGGTTGGAGTGCAGTGGCATGATCTCAGCTCACTGCAACCTCCGCCTCCTAGGTTTAAGCGATTCTCCTGCCTTAGCCTCCTGAGCAGCTGGGACTATAGGTGTGTGCCACCATGCCTGGCTAATTTTTTGCATTTTTAGTAGAGATGGGGTTTCACTGTGTTAGCCAGGATGTTCTCCATCTTGTCTGCCTTGGCCTCCCACAGTGCTGGGATTACACGCGTGACCCACGGCGCCTAGCCAAATGGGTATTTTCTAATGTAGCCTTTTAATTCCCTTTTAATTTCTGTTTTTTTTTTTTCTAATGCCTAAACAATAACCTATCACTTGTCGTTTCTTCTACTGTATTTTTTGTCTTATTTTCTTGTGGTTACCCTGGGGATTAAGATTAACATCTTAATTTATAGCAATCTGGTCTGGTTTAATTCCAATGTAATTTAATAGTATAGAAAACTTTGCTTCTATATGCTTTCCTCTATTTCTTCCTTCCTCCTTTGTGTTGTTATTATAATATAAATTACATCTTTATACAATTCATGTTCATTAATTTGTAATTATTGCCTTATACAGTTGTCTTTAAATAAAAAAGAATTATAAGGAAAAAATACATTTATACTGTTTTTTCAAGTGTATTTGTTTGTTTTTTTTTCTTTTTCTTTTTTTTTTTGAGACAAAGTCTCACTTTGCCGCTCAGACTGGAGTGCAGTGGTATGATCTTGGCTCACGGCAACCTCTGCCTCCCAGGTTCACAGGATTCTCCTGCCTCAGCCTCCTGAGTAGCTGGGACTACAGGCACATACCATTACACCCGGTTAATTTTTGTATTTTTAGTAGAGACCAGGTTTCACTATATTGACCAGGCTGATCTCAAACTCCTGGCTTCAGGCAATCCTCCCACTTCGGCCTCCCAAAGTGCCGCTACAGGCACAAGCCACTGCACCCAGCCTTTTTCAAGTATATTTGAATTACTATCTAGTGTCCTTTCATTTCAGCCTGAAGGTAGGTTTCTCTTAAATATTAATTCTCTTCCTCTTTCTTTCTCTCTTTCTTTTCTTTCTCCTTCCTCTCTCCCTCCCTTCCCTTCCCTCTTCCTCCCTCCTCCTCTCCTTCCTTCCTTCCTTCATCTCTCTTTTCTTTTCTCTTTCCTTTTTTATTTTCTTCTCTTTTCTTTCTTCTTTCTTTGAAGACAGGGGCCTCACTTTGTCACCTAGGCTGAAGTGCATAACTTACTGTAACCTTAGACTACTGGACTCAAGTGATACTCCCACTTCTGTCTCCATAGTAGCTGGGACCACAGGTGTACGCCATCATGCCTGGCTACTTTTTGTATTTTTTGTAGAGACAGGGTTTCACCATGTTGCCCAGGCTGGTCTTGAACTTCTGGCCTCAAGCGATCTGCCTGCCTCTGCCTCCCAAAGTGCTGAGATTACAAGCATGAGCCATTGTGTTCAGCCCAGTATTTCTTATAGGGCATGTTTGCTAGTTGTTAGTTCTCCCAGTTTCTGTTTACTTGGAAATACCTTAATTTCACCTTCAGTTTTGTCAAATATAGAAAATTGTTTGAAAGTGTTTTCTACTTTCAGCTCCTGAAATATGCCATCCCACTACCTTCTGCTCTGCTAGTTTCTGTTGAGAAATCTAGCTGTTAAATATTGTCAAGGATCTCTTACAAATGATGAATTACTTCTCTTCTTACTACTTTCAAGATTCTCTTCTTCTCTTTGGCCTTTGATTGATTGTGATATGACTAGGTGTGAATATATTTGACTTTATCCTACCTGGAGTTGATGGAACTTCTTGGATGTGTCATGTTTTTCATTAAATTTAGGAAACTTTTGGCCACTACTTATTCAAATATGAACTCTCATAATGCATGTTGGTATACTTGATAGGGTCCCACATCTCTGAGGAGATGTACTCATTTTTCTTCATTCATTTTTCTGTCTGTTTTTCAAAATGGGCATTATCAGTTGGCCTGTATTGAAGTTTTTCTTTACTTTTTTTTTTTCTGAGACAGATTTCACTCTTGTTGCCCAGGCTGGAGTGCAATGGCATGATCTTGGCTCACTGCAACCTCCACCTCTTGGGTTCAAGCAATTCTCCTGCCTTAGCCTCCCAAGCAGCTGGGATTATAGGTGCACGCCACCATGCCAGCTAATTTTTTGCATTTTTAGTAGAGACCGGGTTTCACCATGTTGGTCAGGCCTGTCTTGAACTCCTAACCTTGTGCTCTGCCCGCCTTGGCCTCCCAAGTGCTGGGATTACAGGCGTGAGCCACCATGCTGGCTGGGCATCCTGTTTTTTTTTTCTTGCTAAATCTGGTAATCCTATCCAGATGGAAACCTCCCTTTTCCTGCGAGGGAGGGACAGTCACCCAGCTGGAATAGCTAGGGAAGGCATCTATGTTTAACTACCATAGTAACTTTGATTTCCAACCCAGGTTTCTATACAGCAACCAAACTCTCACACAAGGCTAAAAGTAGAACAAAGGCATTTTGCTCAGACAAGATCTTACATACCGACTCCTTCTGATTTTAGCCTATCCCCACACACCCCTGCCTTTATAAGTGTTTGGCATCTTCAGTTCCTGAGCTTTCTCCTCCTTGAGCCCCACTTTTGCAAGCAGTTGCCAAAGAGAGGAAAACTAAATCACTTCATGTTTGTCTGTTACCCAAATTCTGAAGTTCCTGTGCCATCTCACACCTGTTATTCTCTTTCCTTCTCTTTGGCTTTGTTGGTTTTTACCTTTTTATTCTTTTTTTTTTTTTGGAGATGGAGTCCTGCTCTGTCGCCCAGGCTGGAGTGCAGTGGTGAGATCTCCGGTCACTACAACGTCTGCCTCCTGGGTTTAAGAGATTCTTCTGCCTCAGCCTCCCAAGTAGCTGCGACTACAGACACATGCCACCACACCGGGCTAATTTTTGTATTTTTAGTAGAGATGGGGTTTCACCATATTGGCCAGGCTAGTCTCAAACTCCTGACCTTGTGATCTGCCCACCTTCGCCTCCCAAAGTGCTGGGATTACAGGCATGAACCACAGCACCGGGCCCACCTTTTTATTCTTAAATTATCATTTCAGTGGGGTGTCTTGAAGGAGAAGAGAGAATTCTGGGGGCAAACTTTTGCTAGAAGACATATAGAAAAGTATGCAAATCATGAGTCTGAGCTCAATGAAGTTTACAAAGTGAACACAACTATGCAACCAGCACAGGGATCAAGAGAAAGAACGTGACTAGATGCCTCAGATGGTAGTTCCAGTTACTGCCCACCTCTCTAAGGATAGCTACTGTCCTGTTTTCTAGAAGACTTTTTACAAGGACCAGATAGTAAATACTTTAGGCTTTCCACACCATGGGGTATGTGTTGTAGCTAGTGAACTCGCTATTCTAGTAGAAAAGCAGCCATAGATTATAGTAAATGAGTGGGCATGGCTGTGTTTCAATAAAACTTTATTTAGAAAGAAAGACACGGGCAAGATTTGGTCTGCAGCATGCCTGTACTGTTAACTTTTATCTGTACCTGACCCTCTCCTCCTCCATGTAGCTGCATGTTGCAGAGACTGATTTCTAGGCAAGTGTGGTTGAGAGGTTAGAGACTCCCATCTTCCACCCAGATTCCATCCATAGAGCAGAGGTTCTACCTCAGGCATGGCACACTGAAAACATGGGGGTCTCTATCACCATTGCTGCAGCTTGTTCATAGGGTGAAGATTCTTCACCAGGAGAGACAAGAGGAGAAGACCAGAGGTTTGGCCCCTATACAGCATTTCAGTGATTACTCACATGACTTGCCCAGGTGAGGGGGATTTTTAAGGTCCTTGTTTTTTTTTTTTTTTTGGACGGAGTCTCACTGTGTCTCCCAGGCTGGAGTGCAGTGGCACGATGTTGGTTCACTGTAACCTCTGCCTCCTGGGTTCAAGCGATTCTCCTGCCTCAGCCTCCCGAGTAGCTGGGGCTACAGTTGCACGCCACCACGCCCTGCTAATTTTTGTATTTTTAGTAGAGACCAGTTTTCGC
Source organism: Cacajao melanocephalus (assembly GCA_963573385.1). NCBI lineage: Eukaryota > Metazoa > Chordata > Mammalia > Primates > Pitheciidae > Cacajao > Cacajao melanocephalus. Next base: position 84,923 of record CAUYLG010012820.1, on the reverse strand, counting down.
CATGTTGGCCTGGCTGGTCTTGAACCCCTGACCTCAGGTAATCCACCCGCCTCGGCCTCCTAAAGTGTTGAGATTACAGGGGTGAGCCACTGTGCCCAATCCCATTATCATCTTATGGGACCACAGTCATAGATGCAGCTCGTTGCTGACTGAACTGTGATACAAGGCACATGTACGTTTTTAGTTCTATTGCTACACAGAGTGTATAGGAAAAAACTGGTTTGTCCCTCCCATCCCCGATTCCAGCTTCAGCTCCACCGGTCCTGGGGGTGTACACTGAACCGGCTTTTTAGGACACTCTCCCGCTCCCACCGCCACCATAGAGACATATCTTAAACACACACACACCATTGGGGACATGATTAAAAACAAAATCTGTCAACCCAGAAAACGTCTCCACGGAAGTAGCAAGGAGATAGTTTTGCTACAACTAGACTGCAGTATGCATCACAGTCGGCTAAAGAGATTGCAAAGAAAAAGAACTTTCATAGCCTGGCAGATACCACCTACTCCATACGTGCTCATTTCCCAAATGTCTCCAGTCTTTTGACAAGCAAGAAGTTACTTTCTGGAGCGAGTACCTGGGACTCACACTCCTGAGGATGGAGGAGATCGGGCACCACCTCCTGGCTTTTTCCATGGCGGAGAGAAGGAGTCCGGAGCTGCAAAATCTGTCAGAGGATCCCAGACTGAGGCGGACTCAGGGAGGTTTCCCACGCCTATGATTCCATCCCCAACCAATCAGCGATCTCCACACTTCGGCCCACTCCAAACCCTGAAAGCCCTCCCCCAACTCCTCAGCGAGATTGGGTGATAACTCCATCCCCAAGTGGCCGGCCTCAGGTCACAAACTATTTCTTTACTGCAATAATAATAATAAAATAAAATAAATTTACATACACCTGAAGGGGACAGAGATACCATTTGCAACTTCAGCTTTTTTAATGGATGAACGGAAGTGGGGAGGGATGCCTTACTCTCTTTCTTTGCACCAGAAAAAATTCAATATTTTCTCTATAGATTTATATTTACCCTAACACACACACACTCATATACACACATGTACATACCCTGTGTGCACACACACAATATATGCACACCCACTTACACATGCGCGCATATGTATGCACACTAGTTTGGGCCATAATCCCAAAAGACATAGTCCAAAATTCCATAACCCTGACTGCTGAAATCCTGAAAGATCAAAATCCCTAGAGTCTAGAATCCTGAAAATCAAAATCTCAAAAGATAAAAATCCCCAAAACATAATTCTAGAAAAAATAATTTTAGAATTATCTAAAAGACATTTATTTACATTAAAAGGAGATTTATCTGAGCAATAAATAAATAGCCTGTTTACACTGAGAGCTTAATCCTTGACCAGGTTTCTCAAGTCTAAGGCAGAGCCAGGCTTGTCAACTTGGCACCCAAACACATCTCCTTCAACCACACTGGATTCCCAAGTAAAGATCATAACAAGGTAATAGTTCTACCCAACATGCAACTAACCTGATGCAACCATCCTGCCTACAACTGGAAATGCACTAATCTTTTTCCTAGAATTTGACTTTCAGGATTTTAACATCTGGAGTTTTGATCTTTCAGGATTTCAACACTTGAGATCATGGTATCCTGGATTGCGTCTTGGGAGATTATGATTGTCACCAATACATAACTGAAACTATACATACACCCATATACACACCCGCCACACACAATGCCCACGCACTCATCCATATAGCACCCCCTCATACATTCACACATGGATGTGTGTGTTCAGGGCCTTGTCCATACCCCACCAGCAGAGCCAGGGTGTGAGCTGAGTTCTTCTCATGCCTTTGGCACTAGGCATTGCACCATGGAGGCTGTCGCTCCTCATTGGAGGGGAGGAGGATGATAATGAGAAGCTTAATTTATGTTAATGCAGGGGACCCTCACACAGTCCACAAGCACTAGCACAGCCTCATTTTACAGATGAGGAAACAGGGCCCAAAGGAACTTCGCTTCACTGTCTGTAGGCAGCCATGCATTCTGCTGTGTGTACACCAGGGCAGATTTCACCAGTTCCACTCTCTGCTGTTCAAGAATCTGGCATTTACGCCTGTAATCCCAGCGTATTGGGAAGCTGAGGTGGGCAGATCACTTGAAGTCAGGAGTTTGAGACCAGCCTGGCCAACATGGTGAAACCCTGTCTCTACTAAAAAATACTAAAAGTTAGCCAGTGGTGGTGTGCGCCTGTAATCCTAGATACTTGGGAACCTGAGGCACAAGAATCACTTGAATCCGGGCAGCAGAGGCTGCAGTCAGCTGAGATCATGCCACTGCTCACTAACCTGGGTGAGGGTAACAGAGTGAGACCCTGTCTAAAAAAAAAAAGAAGGGCTATCCTGAGGTCCCCAGCCTCCCTGGCCCTCTGAGCAGGCCAGAGGAAAGAGCGCCAGATGAAAGAGCACCAGAGCAGGAGGCAGGGTAGGTTTGCATCTGGTTCTGCTCTGGCTCCAGATGTGGTCTTGCACAGCCTTTTCCCTTGGGCCTGTGGTGTGTGAGGCTGGGATCCAAGGGCTGCTGGCTCAGATGCTCCTAAATCAGACTGCCATCAGCACCTGAGCAGCAGGCCACCCAGTGTCACCCTCAGTGGCTCAGGAGGCCAAGGAACGTTCCTGCCACAACTGTGGGAAGCCACTGGCCTAAGGAGCAGGGAGAGCCTCTGCTTCCTGAAGATACAGTTTTTCCTTGCCCTCCCTTGTCCTGGTCCTTCCCTTCTTCTAGTTATTAATTCTGGTTCGGAATTTATATGATCAGAAATCAGTGTAAACACCAGGCACAGCTGTGCCATGTAATCTATGGTTACCTTTCCTCTCCTATGTAGCATTTCATTTTCTCTGGGGTTAATAATCGTATGATGATGATTATTTTTCCTTGCACTTTGCCTCTGTGTTCCGAGAGACTCCAGAGCAGTGCCTGGAATGCAATAGATATGCAGCAAAGGTGTGTGGCAAGGAGGAGTGAGTGCTGGTGTTGGAGCCAAGCTGGGGCAGTCAGGTGACTGAAAGCTGCTCTGTCTCTGTGCATCTCCAAATGCCTCTTCTCCACAATAATCTGTGAGACACTGTCCTCATCCATTTTTTGTTTTGCAGAGGAGGAAACTGAGGCACAGGGAGGACCAAAGTCACACAGTGAGTGCCTGGCAAAGCAGGTGGTGCTGGGTGTGCCCCTGAGAACTGCAGCAGGAAGGAAGGCCTAGGGCCTCCCAGAGACTACAGTACCCTCCCCTACCCCTCAGGGAGGTGCACACATCACTTCACTTTCCAGTGTTCTTGCAGTTGGGTAGGAATTAGTCCCTCTGTTCAGGTAAGGACACGGAGGTGAGAGAGGGAAAGAGAAGTGTCCAAGGCCATACAGCCAGGACAACAGGCTGGGATGGGAACCGACAACCCTGAAGCCCGCCTCCCTGCCTCAGACCAGGACTTACTCTGCTGCCATCCCAGGCTGCAGACAGGCAGAATGGTGACTGGAGCTGTCGGGCCCCTCTCTGAGTGCCGGCTACTGGGCTAGGGGCTGAAGAGCGAGAGAGGGCAGGAGGGCTGAGCTGGGTCAGCCTGTTTGTGAGACAGAACATTTTTATTTTTGGATGAGGATAGTGGTGATTAAAGAGTATATGTGCTCATATATTTATTTTATTTATCTGAAAAGTTGAACCATAATGATTGGAAATTACTTAGGCATAGTAAGTGCAAAATGCCCTGTAGTCTGACTCCTGCCTAGATGGAGACAATGGCTGCTCTATTGAACATCTATCTGGATGTTCCCTGAGGCGGGTTCCTGCACCAGTGTCAGGGTGCCACAGCCTTTGTTGCATCTCTTGCTCTCTCCTCTCCACCAAGTATCTTAGTTAGTACATGCACATTTGCTCCATTCTTTTTTTTTTTTAGAGATAGGATCTCACTCTGTCACCCAGGCTGGAGTGCAGTGGCATGATCATAGCTCATTGCAGCCTCAAACTCCTGGGCTCAAGCGATCCAGCTGTCTCAGCCTCCCAAAGCACTGGGATTACAGGTGTGAGAAACCGCACCTGATCTTTGCTCCATTCCTTTTTTTTTTTTTAAACAAGGTTTCACTCCCATTGCCCAGGTGGGAATGCAATGGCACGAACTTGGCTTACTGCAACCTCCATCTTCTGGACTCAAGCAATTCTCCTGCCTCAGTCTCCCAAGTAGCTGGAACTACAGGCAAGTGCCACCGTGCTGGGCTAATTTTTGTATTTTTTTGTAGAGATGGGGTTTCGCCACATTGCCCAGGCTGGTTGTGAACTCCTGGGCTCAAGTGATCTGCCCGCCTCGGCTTCCCAAAGCACTGGGATTACAGGCATGAGCCACCATGCCCAGCCTTTTTCTGTTCTTTTTAACAGGTCTGCAATAGTCTGTGAAATAGCACAATATGACTTATTTAGCTAATCTGTTATTGATGCTCATTTAGGCTGGACACATTCTTTTAAAGGTAGCTCAGCCCAAACTCATTAGCAATTAGAGAAATGCAAATCAAAATAACAAGGAGGTGTCATTTTACAGCCACCCTATTGGATGGGTAAAGGTGGGTAATGCAGAAAGTGGAAGGGTGTGGAGTCAGTGGGACCCGTGTTCCCTGAGAGGGAGTGTGGCCAGCGCAGCCGTCCTACAGAGGGAGCTGGTAAGCCACGACCAATGAAGTCTGAGCCAGCCACCACTGCCCTGTGGACGTCCCCAGGAGGGAAAGGAATTCATGCCCTAGTCTTTGAGGAGGCATGTGTGAGCTTGTCACTGCTGCATGGTTTAGCGGGGAATTGGGGACAATGTGAGTGTTGGTCTGTAGGGGACTGAGCTCTTGAGATGTGGCTCGTCTGAAGTGAGACGTACTGTGAGTGTAAAATACACACTGGATGTCAGGGACTTAGTGTGAAAAAAATGCACAATATCCCATTATATTTCCATATTTTATATATGTTATATGTTTATATATTTATATTGGTTATTGGTTCAAATGAAAATATTTTGGTTATATCGAGTCAGATAAAGCATATCCTTTTGCTTTTTAAAATATGGCTACTGCTCACTTTAAAGTCGCAGACATGGCTGGGATTCTGCTTTTCTGGAGAGCATTGCGTGAGAACTCTGCCCCAGAGGAGCTGCGTGAGACTGATCGTAGGATTAGTGGGTGGAGCTTCGAGTGGCAGCGCGCAGTGACCCAGCCAGAGGCTGGGTAGGTCCTGGCCCTCCTTCCCCACGGAAACCGCTAGAACAGCCTGAAATAGCCAGTGGGGACTCTGGAAGGCAGTCACTGTGTGGACGGGGGGTGGGCCCTGCTACCGAGGAAAATACAGTGGAGGAGGGAGGGGACCTGCAGGGTTGAATCCCGAGCGCACGGGTGGGGAAGGGCCCTGAGAAGTCGGGAAGGACTTGGAAGAGGGGCAGGAACTGGCACTGGGATGTCTGGGGGAAGAAGGTTCTAGAGAAAGAACAGCCAAGCCGCGCAAGGCAGCGGAGTGGTGAGGGGAATCTGGAGAGTAGGGTGCAGTGGGGCCGGATTCTGAGGGCCTCGCGCACTTCCCTAGGGGACGGGGGCTTGGGACCCGGCTCACTGCCCAAAAGATTCCCTCTGGCAGCAGTGCGGGAACCCAGGAAAGGTGGGAGGCCCTTGCCATGGTCCAGGCGGCAGACAAAGGTGGCCCGGGCCTGACTCTGAGAGCCGGCTTTGCGGATGCTCCACCTGGCGCCCCCTTCCAGGAAGTTTGTTGCCCGGCTGTTGGCGGGCTTCCCCAAGAGGTTGGGGCTGGCCCTGGCTCAGGACCCATCCGGAATTCCCGGAGTGGCCGCAGCCCGGTTCACTTCTCCCTCAACCCATCCCACCTCCTTCCCAGCCCTTCTGCAAGCTCCCTACCCACCCAGCTCCATCCCAAAGAGGGCTTCCCCCTACCCCTCCAAGGGCCCTGGGGTAGGGGAGGGGGGACGGCGGCGGAAAAGGAGGTGGAGTGCTTGGGAAGGAGGGTCAAGATGACTCTGAGACTTTGTCCTGAGCTGTCAGCAGCTGAGCTGCCTGGGGGCCTGCTTCTCCCGCCTGTCTTCCACCTGGTGACAGATGGCCTCAGCTCCTTTCTTTTACTTTTATTGATCACAGAAGCACGATAGTCCCAAGGCTGGCATCGTGGGTACTGGGGACTGTGTCTGGGGATGGGGACTGTGTCTGGCTGAGAGGAGGGCCAGGCTTGGCTGCGTTTCTCGGCAGGTGTGCAGCACTCCTCAGCAGGCTGGGCTTGCTTTTGCTTTGCTAAAGGGTAAACCCCTATGCAAAAGGCCTCGGTCCCTCTAATCTCAGCATTTGGCCCTTGCAGCAGGCAGCAGTTTGGACGGGCTGCTTCTTGGAGGGTCCCCTCAGTGCACCTGGGAATCACAGTGACGGCCTTGGTGCTCTGCCCCTCAACCCCAAATCCCACTGCCAGAGGGCAGAAAGCCCAGGCTGTGTCTAGGTGTTTTTTTTTTTTTTTTCTGGCCTTTGTGATCCCTGCTTCCTGACTCAGCAAACAGGGGATGCCCCATTCCTTTCTAGGTTTCCTTCGTGAATGGAAATGCAGTCAAATGGGGCTACTTGCTTCTTTTCCTGTGTCCCCCTCCCTGGGAAGGAACCTGTACTGCCTTCCTCTCTGTCCCTCCATCCTTCCAAGGGTTGCAAACTGATGTCCCATGGGCCAAATGTGGCAAGAAGGCTGTGTAGTATTAAATTTGTAAGAATTCATTGTCAACACTTAAAAATGGGAATGCGTGGACGGGTGGGGTGGCTCATGCCTGTAATCCCACAACTTTGGGAAGCTGAGGTGGGCAGATCACTTGAGGTCAGGGGTTCCAGATCAGCCTGGCCAACATGGTGAAACCCCGTCTCTTCTAAAAGTACAAAAATTAGCCGGGAGTGGTGGCAGGCGCCTGTGATCCCAGCTACTCAGGAGGCTGAGGCAGGAGAATCACTTGAACTCTCGTACCAGAGGTTGCAGTGAGCAGGTATCGCGCCACTGCACTCCAGCCTGGGTGACAGAAGGAAACTCTGTCTCAAAAAAAAAAAAAAAAAAAAGAAAGAAATTGGAATGTTTGCTTTGGGCAATCCCATCTTGGGGTCAGAAACTTAGAAATGGGATCTCCTGGGACAGACGCCGGCATGGTTTCCAATGAACATATAGGCATGGCATAGTGTGGCGGGTCAGGACTCTGATCCAGAGTTTGAATCCCGGCTTCAGCAGTGACTAGCTGTGCATTTGGGCAAGGGATGTGATCTCTCTGTGCCTCTATCTCCTCATTTGTGACTTGGAACTATTGTTAGAACTGCGTCTTAGAGTTCTGAAGGTCAAATGAAACAATGCCTGCCCCAGGTGTAGTGCAATCGCTGCTGCACAAACTTCAGCCATAGGCGTGCCACAGTCGCTCTGAGCACGCAGCACTGCCTTCTCCGCCTGGCTCCTGTGGCACCTGCATCTCTGACCCCAGGCCTAAATGTCTCCTAGGCCTATCTCTGTCCATCCATTGTCACTGCCTGGTTTCAAGGCAGCGCTGATCCCAAGAGGGAGGTGGGTAGAGGGCAGGCCGGCTCTCTGGCAGCAGCTGTGTGTATTCGGTCCTGACAGCTGGACTCTGGTCCAGCCCCTGTTCTTGCCTGCTGTGGGTGTCTGACTACCCTTGGCTTGAGAAATCCAGTATTTTAGGATTTAGGCTAAGAAAAGAATCAGGAGTTGGAGGCAACGCATTATACATAAAGAAGTTTGCTGACCGGGCATGGTGGCTCACGCCTGTAATCCCAACACTTTGGGAAGTCAAGGCAGGTGGATCACAAGGTCAGGAGTTCGAGAACACCTTGGCCAATATGGTGAAATCCTGTCTCTACTAAAAATATAAAAATTAGCTGGGCGTGGTGGCAGGTGCCTGTAGTCCCAGCTACTTGGGAAACTGAGGCAAGAGACTCACTTGAATCTGGGAGGCGGAGGTTGCAGTGAGCCAAGATTGCACCACTGCACTCCAGCCTGGCGACAGAGCGAGACTCTATCTCCAAAAAAAAAAAAAAAGAGTTTGCTGTGGTGTTACTTGCAAGTGCAAGAAACCAGAAACCAGCGAAACAACAAACATGAGGATGACCATGATGAGGGCAATGGTTGTGACGATGTTGGCATGCCAGGATGCACCGTGAGCTCCCCTCTCCAGGAGCTGGCCCAGATGCTCCGGTGTAGGACCCTTTGAGTCCTCACAACAATCCTAGGAGGCAGCTATATGTCATGGATGAGGAAGCCAAGGCATAGAGAGGGTGATGAGTTGCCTGCCCGAGAACTTCCATCCCCAACCACTCTGCCCCACACCTCTCTGAATGTGGCTGGATTCCAAGAACCCACACTAATCCATGAGGCGGTCTATACAGCCATAGAGAGCTTATGAGGAGGAGTAGGTGCCCAGTGTGATGTGGAGGTTATATTTTATGTTCCTTTTATTTTACTGACATTTTCAAATGTACAAAGAAGTAGAGGGACTGTATAATGCATCCCCATGTACCTAGCATCCAACCCCTAAAGTCATCATCCTTGGCCAGTCCTGTTTCGCCTGCACCCACCCATGTTCAAGTCTTCTAGTCCATGAACATGGCGTGTCTCTCTATTTAGGCCCTTGTAGTTTTCAGTGAATACATCTTGCTCATATGTTGTTAAATTTATCCCTTATTATTTTGTGTGTTTTTGATTCCACCCAAGGGATATATCTTAAATTCCATTTACCAATGGGTCATTTTCAGTTTATAAAAATACATTTCTTTGTAGATAGACCTTGTATTTTATGATCTTTCTAAATTTATTAACTGGTTTCACTAATTTCTGACACTTTTCTAATATAAGTATGTATGTATGTACATATGTATGTATATATGTATGTACGTATGTATGTATTTTGAGATGGAATTTGCCTCTGTTGCCCAGGCTAGAGTTCAGTGACAACATCTCGGTTAACTGCAGCCTCTGCCTCCTGGGTTCAAGCGATTCTCCTGCCTAAGCCTCCCAAGTAGCTGGGATTACAGGCATGTGCTACCATGCCGGGCTAATTTTTGTATTTTTAGTAGAGAAGGGGTTTCACCATGTTGGCCAGGCTGGTCTCGAATTACTGACCTTAAGTGATCCGCCTGCCTTGACCTCCCAAAGTGCTGGGATTACAGGTGTGAGCCACTGTGCCTGGCCATAACATAAACATTTAAAGTTGTAAAGTTCACTGTAAACACTGATATAGCTGCATCTCATAAATTTGATAGGCTATATTTTTAATTTAACAGAATTAAAAATATTTCTAATTTCTCCTATGATTCCTTCTTTGACCCATGGGTAATTAAGAGGGCTTTTTCGATTTCCAATTGTCAGAGATTTAAAAGATACCTAATTGTTATTGATTTCTTTTTAAACTATGTTTTACTGAGAGAACATACTCTGCCTGTATTTAATGTTTAACATTCATGGAGCTTATTTTGTGGCCCAGCATATGGTTTATCCTGATGGTGGCTCTATGTGTGCTGAGAAGAATGGACATTCTGCCGTTGTTAAGCGTGAGATGGTTAAATTGGCTGACCACTTTCAAGTCTTCTGTGTCCTTACTGGGAGAAGAGTGTGGGAATCACGCATGAGAATTGTGGATCTGTCTGTTTTTCCTTCCAATTGTGCATGAGAATCATGCATGAGAATTGCGGATTTGTCAGTTTTTGTTTCATGCATTTTGAAGGTTTGTGATTAGGTAGATGCACATTTAGGATGATGATGTCTTTGTGATAAATTCACACCTTTATCATTATGAAACATCTCTATCCCTGGTAATATTTGCCCTGAAGTCTACTTTGTCTGATAAGAATATAGGCACTTCAGCTCTTAAAAAAATGACTAGTGCTTGCATGATGTATCTTTTCTGTCTTTTTGTAGTTTATTTGTATCTTTATATTTAAAGTAAGTTTTTGGTAGAGAGCATACAGGTAAGTCTTGATTTTTTTGTCCAGTCTGATATCTTATTTTCTGAGTACCTCGATTATTTATACTGAATGCAGTTATCCATATATCTGTATTTACACCTGCCATTCCGCTTTTTTTTTTTTTTTTTGAGACAAGTCTCGCTCTGTCGCCCAAGCTGGAGTACAGTGGCGCAATCTCAGCTCACTATACCCTCCGACTCCCGGATTCAAGTGATTCTCCTGCCTCAGCCTCCTGAGTAGCTGAGATTACAGGCACATACCACTGTGTCTGGCCAAGTTTTGTATTTTTAGTAGAGACAGCATTTCACCATGTTGGCCAGGCTGGTCTTGAACTCCTGACCTCAGGTGATCTGCCTGCCTCGGCCTCCCAAAGTGCTGGGATTACGGGCGTAAGCCACTGAGGCTGGCCTCTAACAACAAATTAACAGTTTTACCTTACATAGCCGATTACGTTCCAAAGAGATTCAAATTGAGAGAAAGGTTTTCATATGACTGATGCATTTTCCATTTCCCAAACTCTTCACTCTTTAATGTAGTTCCAGGCTTTTCATCTGGTATCATTCACCTTTGGAGTGAAGAAATCCCATCAACATTTCGAGTATTGCAGGTCTGCACTGGCAAAATCTCTAGCTTTGGCTTGTTTAGAAAAGTCTCTATTTTGTCTTCTTTGGTTGCGGGTTATAGATTTCTAGATCTCTGGCTTTTTCTTGAAGATGCTGTTTGTCTCCTGGCCTGCAGAGTTTTTGAGGACGTGGCCATTCTTGCCTCTGTTTCTCTTTACCCCTCATTCTCAGCCATTTCATTAAGATGTGCCTTTGCTGGTTGTCTCGGGCTGGCTTTCCTGGAGGCAGATGGAGGGGTGGAGTCTGGGGCATCAGGTGTTTCACACTTGTGACAAGAGGAGGCAACAGTAGTCTTGGCAGTGGAATTCAACCTCCGTCAGGCCTGCCGACCTCTGCCCACTTGGTGGGGGCTCCAGAGCAAGGCCTTCCAACGGCGTGGTCTGTGCTGAACTGAAAAGACCAGATCTTTACATTCTCTGCCTGCTCCGTCACCTGATGCAGGCTGCCTAGGAAGGTGTGGCCTTGAACCAGTGGCTCTCTCTGCAGATAAGGGACCAGAAGGAGCTGGTGGCTGAGGGCATTCTGCAGCCTGCGTTCCCCACAGCCTCTGGGCAAGTCCTTCCAAGAGGGGATGCTTGGCGGTGCAGCTTCCTGCTTCTTTGGCGGGAGGTCCTTGAGCATCCTGGAACTCTGCATCTATGATCTTCACCAAATTTAGCAGATTGTCTTCCAATATTTTTTTTGGCTCTTCCCTCGTACCCTAATGATACATGTATTGCTTGATAGTGTCCCACAGAAAACATTTCCAGTTCTGTTCATTTTATTTCAGCATTTTTCTCCCAGGGCTTCAGTTCAGTTTCTGTTGTATTGTTTTCAAGTTCATTGATCTTTCCTTTGTCAGCGTGTGATATGCTGTTAATCTCATTCAATGCATTTCTCATTGCAGGTATTGTATGTTTCACCTCTAGAAATTTCATTAGGTTCTTTATATTTTCCATATTTCTCCTCATTATGTTCATGTTTTTCTTTAAATTCTTGAGCACACTGAGCATATGTATAATAGCCATCTTATTTTATTATTTAATTTTTTTGAGACAGAGTGTTGCTCTGTCACCCAAGCTGGAATGTGGTGGCATGATCATGGCTCACTGCAGCCTCAACCTCCTGGGCTCAAGCAGTCCTCCCACCTCAGACCACACCTGGCTAATTTTTAAATTTATTATTATTATTTTTAGACGGAATCTCCCTCTGTCACCAGGATGGAGTGCAGTGGCACTATCTGGGCTCACTGTAACCTCCGCCTCCCGGGTTCCAGGGATTCTCTGTCTTCAGCCTCCCGAGTAGCTGGGACTCCAGGTGCACGCCACCATGCCCAGCTAATATTTGTATTTTTAGTATAGACGGGATTTCACCATGTTGGCCAGGATGGCCTCAATCTCTTGACCTCGCATCCACCTGTCTCAGCCTCCCAAAGTTCTGGGATTACAGGCATAAGTCACTGTGCCCGGCCAATTTTTAAAATTTTTTGTAGAGATAGGGTCTCTATCTGTGGATTTGTGGATTTGTCAGTTTTTGTTTCATGTATTTTGAAGGTTTGTGATTAGGTAGATGCACATTTAGGATAATGATGTCTTTGTGATAAATTCACACCTTTATCATTATGAAACATCTCTATCCCTGGTAATATTTGCCCTGAAGTCTACTTTGTCTGATAAGAATATAGGCACTTCAACTCTTAGAAGAACGACTCTTGCTCTGTTGCCCAGGCTGGTATCACATTCCTATCCCCCAGTGATCCTCCTGTTTCAGCCCTCTAAAGTGCTGCAATTACAGGTCTGAGCCACTGCACTTGCCTAATTCTATCATCTCTGCATTCCTGAGTCTGTTTCTATGGACTAGTTTTTCTCCTGGTAGTGACACACACTTTCCTGCTCCTTTGGACATCTGCTTATTTTTGAGTGGCCATCATGGTGAGTGCTATGTGCCCTTGTCTTTCTTTACACATGGTTGGGCTTGGTTCTGGCGGGCATTACATTTCTTGGGAATCAGCTTGGCACTTTCAAGGCTCTTTTTTGTCTCCAGTACAGTGGGTTGAGAGTAGCTTTTCCTCTCTGGCTTGTCTCCTAATGCTGCATGACCCCTGGGAAGTTTTCAGCTTAAGTTCCCAGCAGTTCTTTGTCCAGCTCGGCAGAGTTTGCCCTAAGCACTCACAGCTTAGACCCATGCAGCAACAGACCCAGGCGGACAGACCCCTGTGCAGAATGCAGCAGCTTCACATCTGGACGGCTCCCTTCCCTTCTATGCTCTGTCCTGCAAACTCCAGCTCCTCACCCTCCCCTCTGCCAGTTCTTGCTGTGCTCAGGCTCCTACCACCTGCACTGTGGCGGGGAGGTGGGACAGCCATTGGACCATTCTGTTTGCTTCCCTTCTCTCAGGGATCACAGTCCAGAGACTGTGCCTGCTGTCCAATGTCTGAAAACAGTTGTTTCAAATAATTTGTCTGGTATCTAGCAATTTACAGCAGGAGGGCAAGTCTAGTCCAGTTATTCTCACATGGCTGGAGTTGGAAGCCCTTTAAATATATATATTTTTAAAAAATCATGGTAAGGAATAATTCATGTTTTTCTATTTTGTTAAGAGTTTTAAAAAGTGAGAACGTATGTTGAATTTCTCAAAATCTCTTTTTGCCATCTATTGAAACGACCATTTTTTTTCAATTTGTTAATATAATGTTTTATGTTATTAAGATTTTCTAAAATCTGAATATTTTACTCCCAATTGTAAGGCATTTCATATACATTGATTTTTTTTTTCTTAAGACGGAGTCTCATTCTGTCGCCTAGGCTGGAGTGCAGTGGCACAATCTTGGCTAACTGCAACCTCTGCCTCCCTGGTTCAAGCGATTCTCCTGCCTCAGCCTCCGGAGTAGTTGGGATTATAGGTATGTGCCACCACGCCTGGCTAATTTTTATATTTTTAGAGGAGATGGGGTTTCACCATGTTGGCCAGGCTGGTCTTGAACTTCTGACTTTAGGTGATCTTCCCATCTTGGCCTCCCAAAATGCTGGGATTATAGGGGTGAGCCACCGTGCCCCGACTACATCACTGTGTTTTATCTACACCATAATCCTTAAAGTGGAGCCATTTTAAGGATGAGGTGGGATGTTGTTTTTCTCCATTTACAGACAAGAAAGTGGCCCAGGAAGGGCCTGCAATGAGGAAGTGGCAGGGTCATGCAGACAGGTGCCACGGGCAGCCCACCTTTATTTTTTAATTAAAAAAAATTTTTGAGACAGAGTTTTTTGCTCTTGTTCCCCAGGCTGGAGTGCAATGGCGTGATCTTGGCTCACCGCAACCTCTGATTCCTGGAAGTTTTTTCATCTTGCAAACCCTGTCCCCATTAAACACTAGTTTCCTCTTCCTCCTCTCCAGCCCCTGACACCCACCATTTGCTTTCTATCTGTATGAATTTGACTACTTCGTGTACTTCATACAAGTGGATCATATAGTATCTGTCCTTTTGTATCTGGCTTACTTGAAGTTTCATCCACGTTGTAGCATGCATCAGAGTTTCATTCCCTTTCAAGGCTGAGTCGTATTCCATTGCATGTACACACCACCTTTTCTCAGTCCATTCATCTATCGATGAATGCTTGGTTGCTTCTACCTTTTGATGGCTGTAAATAGTGCAGCTATGAATACTGGTGTAAAAATTTGTTTTGAGTCTTTGCTTTCAGTTCTTTTGGGAATACACCCAAAGTGGAATTGCTAACATATGGTAATACTAATTTAAGTTTTTGAGGAACCGCCAAACTAGTTTCCACAATGGCCAAAACGTTTTACATTCCTACTGGCAGTGCACAAGGATTCCAACTTCTCACATCCTCACCAACATGTATTTTTTAAAATTTTATGTGCATGCAAAAAGGCCAAACAGTTCAAGTGGATGTACACTGAGAAGTAAACCACCTTTCCACCCCTGTCTGTATCTCTCAATGTCTTGTTTCTTATGTGTTGTTCTAGAAGTTTCTGTGCATACAAAAGCTCATTTGCACATATATTGCCTATCTTTTTACACAAATGGTAGTTTCCAGTGCAGATACTTCCTCATCCTGTGTACCGGACTTAACAGCTTATCCTGGAGTGAGTCCCACAGCTCTACCAGTCAGCCTTGTCTGTTTTGGCACCTGCAGGGTATGCATGGCACAGCTACGGCATCATTTGTGGATGGGCACATTGTTTCCAGACTTTGCTGGCATGTTTTGGTGATGTCTTTGTGTGCCCGTGGGAGTCTATCTGTAGGATGCATTTACAGAAACACCTGCTGGGCAAAGGGTATGGATGTTTAAGACATATCCTGTTGTAAAATTGTCCCCCAGAGGTTTTGCCAATTCCTACTGCACCCACGGCATCTGAGAGGGCCTGTCTCCCACCCCCAGCCCCTGCCGTTTCAGCCCCTGCCCTTTGAGCCCCTCTATCTCGGGGCAGATAGCAGGGACTAAATGATCAAGGCCATGCCCGCTCCCCCAGCTCGGGGGCAATCCTGAGCCCCTCCACCGGGACCCGTGTGCCAGACCCATGCTGAGAAGAGGCAACAAATATTGTCAGATGAACTGGCAGTGATGTTTGAAGCTATGGAGGAAAACGGCCTCTGGGGCTAAGTCAGTTGCAGGCTTTAAATACAAGGGAACGGAGGCTTCACATCTCAGCAGTGTAAATCAGGTTTTCTGGGAATAGCCATCCTTGGGGCCCCAGGACAGAAGAGGGTAACTCATACCCACTCCCATCCAAAAGTGACAGTGAACTGGCCTGGTCATACAGGCAGCAAAGCCAGGAGAGAAGTGGCCCAGGGCTTAGGGACCAAACTCTGGCTTTCAGAGTGAATGACGACGGCTCAGCCTGATCTGGTTATCTGTCCTGCAGGCAGCAAGCATCTCATCAATAAGTTACTTCATGGCCAATTAATTACACTCCTTTTTCTTTGACCTTTGGTCTTTCCAGCCACGTGGGGCCATCTGAACAAACATGGTTAATCAGGACACTCAATGCTGGCTTAGCAGGTATCGGCATTGCAGAAATGGGCTCCTTATTGGCTCCAGTGGTCTCACGCCGGAGTCCCTGGACAGTCCCCTGATGCTGGTGAGGCTGGTGACCTCCCAGGAGAGCATCTTTAAGGTCCTGCCTGGCCCAGAGAATCTATTATGCTAAGGAACCAGTGAGGCCATTTAGACACCCCTTTATTTTAATACATTTTAAATATCAAACACTTAGCATTTTACAAAGTAGTACATGCATGGAAAAATTCCAAAAAGCTGATGATTACACAAATGGCCCCTGCCCCAGCCTCTGTCCAGGCCCATTCCTCAGAATGGGAATTCTTAGCAGCCCATTCCTCAGCAGCCAAGTGAAATTTTTAGCTGGGTTTGTTGTTGTTGTTGTTGGTGGTGGTGGTGGTTATGCCATGTTTCTAAATAATAGGCTTATGTTACTATTTCTAGGTTTGTTCATCTTGGATATTATAGGTTGGTCGACTGAAGATTTTTTTTTTACACCCCACTCCTCCTCCACTCTCCCCAAACAGTTAATTTTTTAAAGTGTTATATGGTGCTTAGATAGTATGAGTATGTAAATATTCATTTCAGACCCAAGTGGTGCACTATGATTGTTTCCATTTGTTTACTCTGGTTTTTTTTTTTTTTTTTTTTTTTTGAGACAGGGTCTCACTCTGTCACCAGGCTGGATTGCAGTGGTGCAATCACAGCTCACTGTACCCTTGACCTCCTGGGCTCAAGCGATTCTCCCACCTTAGCCTCCCAAGTGACTGGGACTATGGGTATGCACCACCACGCCCAGCTAATTTTTGTATTTTTTGTAGAGACCTGGTTTTCTCATGTTTCCCAAGTTGGTCTTGAATTCCTGAGCTCAAGCAATCTGCCCACCTTGGCCTCCCAAACTGCTGGGATTACAGGTATGAGCCCCTGTGCCTGACGCTACCCCATATTTTTTTTTTACTGTAGTCATAATTTGCCTCATGTTTTCACTGCATAATTCCATTTACATACTTAATTCCTTTCCCATGTTCTATCATTTCATTAATAGCCCAGCTAGCCTCTAATTGTTTTTGTTTTTGCTTTTGTATTGAACTCCTTTGTGGAGTTCTTTCTCTTTCTGCCACCTGGAGTGGGTGCTCTCTGGCCCACAGTGAGTCGGCCAGCCTGGGACTTCCCAAGACTGTCCTAGTAGGATCCACTGTTTCCTGGTCCATGGCTTTCTTTTCCTTGGTTTATTACCTTATTCTCCTGGAGCGTATCCTCAAGAAGCCTCTTAAGAAGCGCATGGAAATTAATGTGGCAGTTTTGAAACATGGCTGCACATTTGTTGACTCTTCTGTCATTGAGAGGTGGGTCTATGTCCTTCCTCTTGAGTCTGAAACTTGTGACTGCTTCAACTAATAAAGTACACTGGAAGTAACATTAAGAGATGTCTGAGGTGGGTCATGCAAGGCCATGCCTGCTTCTGCCTTTCTTACTGGAACACTTACTTTTGGACCTGTGTGTCTGCTATATGGGAGGGCCACAGGAACCCAGTTGAGCTCACCAGCTTCGAGAGACATGGGTGCCAGTTAAGCCCACCATGTTGGAAAGCCGGGGGGTTTCAGTTGAGCCCACTATGGTGGAGAGGCCATGAGGTCCCAGTTGACCATGCCATGTTAGAGAGGCCATAGGGTCCCAGTTGAGCCAGCCATATTGGAAAGCCATGAAGTCCCAGTTAAACCTGCCATATTGGAGAGGTCATAGTGTCCCAGCTGAGTTCAGCCTTCTAGATATCTTCCCCACTTACTAGGCCTGTGAGGGATGCTAGGCCTGAAAACCACTGAGGACATCCGTAGATGCCATACAGAACAGATAAATCACCAGGCTGAGCCATGTCAGAGTTCCTGGCCCACAGAATCATAAGAGGTGATAAAAGCGTTGTTGCTAAGTTTGGATGTAGTTTGTTACACTACAATAGGAAACTGGAACAAAATGTTTTCTAATTTTTGCATGTCTAAAAATATCTTTGCTCTGCCCTCCTGCTTGTTGGATGGTAAGACTGGGAATAGAATTATAGTTGGAAAATGAAATTTCCCACAGAATTTTAAAGGTTTTGCTTCTTTAATCCCTAGCATGTGTTAGCCTTTAATTTTATTTTACTTTAAATACAGTCAGCGTCTTGCTTTTTCACCCAGGTGCTGGAGTACAGTGGTGTTATCATAGCTTACTGCAGCCTTAAACTCCTGGGCTCAGGGGATCCTCCTACCTTAGCCTCCCAGGTAGCTGGGACTACAGGCGTGTGCCATTGTGCCTGGCTAATTTTGTTTTTATTTTTAGAGATGGGGTTTTGTCATCTTGCCCAGGCTGGTCTAGAACTCCTGGGCTCAAGCAGTTCTCCTGCCTTTGCCTTCTAAAGTATTGGTAGTGTTAGCTTTTGAGCACCTGATGCCACTCTAGTTCTCAACACTTAATTTATTAATTAAATTAAATTTATTTTGACAAGGTCTAGCTCTGTTGTCCAGGCTGGAGTTCAGTGGCACAATCATAGTGCACTATGGCCTCGAAAGCCTGGGCTTAAGCAATCCTCCTGCCGCAGCCTCCTGAGTAGCTGGGATTGTAGTCATGTGACACTACACTTGTTAATTTTTAATTTTTTTTTGTTGAGATGGGGTCTCACTATATTGCCCACGCTTGTCTCAACCTTCTGGCCTCAAGTGATCCTCTCACCTTGGCCTCCCAAAATTCAGGGATTACAGGAGTGAGTCACTGCACCCCGGTCCAGTTCTCATCCCTTTAAATGTTACCCACTCCACACACCCAACACTATTAGGCCTTTCACTTCATCTGGAAGTTCTGAAATTTCCCATGAGGAGCCTCATGTGGGCTGCTGCACACTTGTTGTGGGAGGTGAGTCCTGGGGAAAGCCTGCCTTTTCCTGGGTCTTTTCCTTTCTTTTGTTCTTTGTCCTCTTTTTGGAACTCCCAAGTGTTGGCTGTTGGTCTCCTGGGTTGATTCTCTAGGTCTTTCTTTTCTCTCTCTCTGGTCTCATAGCTCCACTTTCTGGGCCATTTTCTTGTGCTTTATTTTCCTACTCTTCCTTTGAAACTTTTATTTTGGCTCTCATTTTAAAACATTTCTAATTGTTATTTTTCCCTATTCTTTTTACGTAACCCATTTTCGTTTGTTTTAGCAAGGAAATATCTTCTTGGAGGGTTATCAAGACCTAACATTTTGAGGCACTTACTATGCTAAGTACTGTTTTAAAAGTGTAACATGTATTATCTCATTTAATTATCATAATAACTCTATTAGGTAGTACCATCATTATTCCCATTTTGTAGATGGAAAAAGTGAGGAGCAGGGTGTCTAAGTTCCCCAAGGCCACATAAGGAAGGAGTGGAGCCAGGTTAAGAACCCAAGGGCTCAGGCTACATGCTTTTAGTTAACATGCTCCTGTCAGAACCCCGAAGGGGCTGGGAGCTGTTTTTACTATAGCCTGTAGGTAGAAGGGGCCAGGAGCTGTTTTTACTATAGTCTAGGTAGAAGGGGCCGGGAGCTGTTTTTACTATAGTCTATAGGTAGAAGGGGTGTCTCTCGCTCCCCTTTTAAAAATGAATTTAAAAATAAATTTGAGATAATGGTAGATTCACATGCAGTTATTAAAAATAATACCAGAGAGATCCTGAGTAGCCTTTATCCAGTTTCCCAGGAAGGGCATCTCCTAATAAGCATATTTTTTTTCCTTCTCTGTTTCCTAATGGGCCCTTACAAAGTAGCTTGTTCCTGCCCTATAGGGCCTTATTGGAGGTTCTGTGAGACAGAGAATAAGGTCCCATGAGGCAACCTCATGCTCCAACAAGCAGTTTTTCTTAACAGGCCCTTTTGAATGTTACGCCTCCATCTGCAGTGGGCCTCATCCCAGGTGCAACAGACACAGCTCAGCCCATGGCAACACAGTTGCAGAGCCTGAACGCCAGCTTCTCAGCCTGGAGTGTGGCCTTGGGGCACCCTCTGCCCTGCTCCCCACATCCTGCCTATAACATCTCACTTCTTGCACCATCCTCAGGGTATCTTTGGATGCAAGAAACAAAAAACCTACCCACAAGGGGATATGATGTGTTGGCTTGAAACCTGGGAGGGCCAGAGGTATGGCAGGCTTCTGGCCTGGCTTCCTTCAGGGGCACCGTGATGTGGTCAGTGGACTGGTTCTTCTTGCTCTGTGGTTTTCCTTCCACAGTGTAAGCTTCATCTGTGGCTGGGAGAGGGCTGCCACCAGCCCTGGTCCTGCATGCTTCCTCCAGCTACTCCATGGAGCAGAGAATCTCCCAGAACCTCTTAGCGCACCCTTGCTGGTCATGGAGGTCTGCAGGGCAGCATGCTCTAAGGACCAGGCATCTGTATGTGTGCTCCTCTTTCCCTCCTCATTGGGGTTCCCGACCTCAGTGTGTATGTGAAATCCTATAAATGCTGCACGTGCACATCTGTGATGACCGTACTTTATGGGGATTTAGGGGTTGTGGTAGGCAAAATAACGATTCCCCTAAAAGGTCCACAGAACCCAGAACTTCCCAAGTGGGTCACATCACATAGCAAGGGGGCTAGGGCTACTGGTCAGAGAGAGAGCATCCTGGGCTGTCCAGGTGGGCAGAGTATAACCCCAGTGTCCTGAAAAGCAGAAGAGGGGTCAGAGAAGAAGGTATGATGACAAGCAAAGCTGGGTGGCTTAGCTGTCGGCCTGGAAGGTGGAGGACGGGCCGCAAACCACAAAATGGCAGTGGATTCCAGAGGCTGAAAAAGTCAAGCTGGAGAAAGGGGAAAGAGAGGACTGCCCCTGGAGCTGGGGCTGCTGGTTCCCAACCTTGGGGACACTTTGCTCCCCACCATTCCAGGGCCACCCTTATCATGGCTTAGCCCTCAGATGCTTCACCCTGGGAATGCTGGGTGCCCTGCAGGCCCACGGCTGGGAGAGGGCAGAGGCGTGGCTGCGGGGAGGCTGTGGGCTGGCTGTGGGCCTTCCCTCTGCCTCCACCCACATCTGGCCATGGAGCTGGAGGCTTCTGTTGCGGTTTTGGGCCATGAGTTTCTCCGCTGCTTCATGGCTGGTGGAGGACCATGGGTTCCTGAGTGTCTCAGCACTGCAGGGTGAGTGTGGCTTCCCAAGAGATGCCAGCCTCCACCTGTGTCATTCAGTTCTCTCAGTGCTGGCTGCTCACTTTCTCCCTGGGCTCCTCTCTGCAGTGGAGACCAGGCTTCATGTGAGGCTGGCCTGCTTGGCTACCACCTGCCACATCTCTCAATAAGCCCAAGTGCCTCTAAGTGGCTTGAAGCCACTTCCAGCACAATGGGAGCCTCCCAGGGCTGTCTCTGGTGCTCCTGTGTGCCCACAGAAAACCTAAGTGCAATGCAAAGGCCACCTTCTAAACAATTGCCAACCCGTAGCAAAAGAAGGGATGGTCAGATGGCCCTACCCCTGCTGCCCACCAAAACAACAGCTGTGGGAAACAACAGGAATTTCCAGCTCTGGCTTACTTGTTAACAAAGTTCTGCTACACCTATGATGGAATACCAGGTGTTAGAAACAGGCAGATCCACACGCTCCTGTATGGAACACTGTCTTTAAGAGATATTGTTTAGTGAAAGAATAGGTTAGAACCATGTCTTGTGTATGTGTGTGTATATGTATATATATATATATGTGTGTGTGTGTGTAATATATCACAGAGGAATATGCATATATATATTCCTTTATAACACATATATTGCCTTAGCTCGTATTTTTCTTCAAGAAAATTTGATGGAATACACCAGAAGTTGGCAAGCTTTCTCTGCAAAGAGCCATTGACAATGCAGAAAGCAGCCATGGATGGTGCAGAAATGAATAAGCATGGCTGTGTTCCAATAAGACGTTTACAAAAATGAGTGTTGGGTGGGACTTGTAGTAAACAAACAAATATGTTGAAGATCTGAGAGAAAAAGCAATACTGGAGAAATAGCTAAGAAGTGACTCAGGCTCGTAAACCATTAGCTCTCAGCAGTTCTGCAGAAGCTACCCCACTGCAGTGTACGACAACCTCGTCACCTGACATCCCAGGGACCAGGGACTGTCTGAGTCCTCCTCTTTGGCAGGGGTAACAAGTGCCATCCCAAGAGAAGGTGGCTTTGTGGGGGAAGGTTGGAGTACTGCTTAGGAAATCCTGAACTACAAGTAACTAAAGGTGGCCTGAACGATAAGAAACATTTATCATAACAATTAGCATCTGGCAAAAAGTCTCTTACTTGGTTGATTTAGTGGCTTAATTATATCACCAAGGCCCTGGATTCTGCAGGGCCCATCCCCACCTGTGGGTCACCTGTGGCAGTCTCCAGCCAGCTCTGTCACCACTGCAGGGTGGTGGCTGCAGTTCCAGGGGGCAGGCCAATTTGTCAAGCAGAAAATAGCCTATCTCTTCCTCAACATTGCTTTTAAAGGTGAGAGAACCTGTCCCCAGCCCCTCTTCAAACTTCCCTTTATGTCTCTTTGGCCGAGATTGTGCCACATGGCCACGTCTAACTAACCCCTGGTAAAGGAATGGGATTGTTATGTTTATTGTTATGCCTGTGTTGTGCTGGGCATATAAGCTTGTTCAAGGTCCTTGTCTCTGTAAATGAGGAAGAGCAGGGGCACACCCGACTGTCCAAAAGTTGGCAAAGTGGGTGATGTGACTCTATACCCCAGGGACTCCTCTCCTGTCTCTTGGTGACCCCCAGGTGGGTCAAGGGTGAATAGCCAAAGCCATTGGGTGGTGGCTGTCTTTTAGGAACAACGGTGGAGGGGCAGGTCCCCTTACCAATAGGGTACTCCCTGAAAGATATTCTGGTTTTTGATTTTGGCACTCAGGCCATTCTTCCCTGGCCAAAATCCTGGCCTGTCCCTGTTCTCTGAATCTGACAGCAAACACAAACATCCTTCATCCTGGGCTGCACCCAACCCACACTGTTGTTCTGATCCCACTGCCTGGGTTAGCCCGGGCTCCCCTGATTTGGCTCCCAACATGGATCTTTCCAGGCCTGCTCCACCCTACCCAGTGCTGCTGGGCTGTGGATGATGTAGTTAGTGGACTTCCTTGCCTAAGACCATGTTGCTGGGGCATAAAGACCCAACTCCTTGGTATAGCCTCCACGTTGCCTGAACTTTGTGTCAAAAAAAAAAAAAAAGTAGACACCATTCACAAAAGATGACGGAGTTCCTATTGCCTAGGCTGGAGTCCAGTGGTGCATAACCTCTGCCTCCCGGGTTCAAGCAATTCTCCTGCCTCAGCCTCCCAGGTAGCTGGGATTACAGGCACGCACCACCACACCCGGCTAATTTTTGTATTTTTAGTAGAGATGGTGTTTCATCCTGTTGGCCAGGCTGGTCTCGAACTCCTGACCTCAGGTGATCCGCCCTCCTCAGCCTCCCAAAGTGCTAGGATTATAGGCATGAGCCACCATGCCCAACCTCTATTTTCCTGGCTGCCCTCCTGTGCAGCACCCTGGGGATGCCCCTGCTACTCCAGCTGCTCCCGCTGCCTCATGGCCCTGTCCTGGGCCTGCTGCTGCTTGTCCCCTGGCCATCACTCTCCAGCTCAAGGGACCCTCAGCATCTCCTGGAACTGAAATGTGAAAAACAAAATGAAAGTGATCTTTTATTAGTAAAAATTTATTCTGTAAGTTCAAATGTGAAGCATTTGCTCATTATGAAGTCAGGGAGAACAATGCTACCCTGTTGAACACACTGGGGTGGGATGTGGTTAACAGCTGCAGGCTTCTGCCAGCCTAGCATCCAAATTACTTATTGTGTTTCCTTGCTCAGTGTCAAACAATCCTGCCATAAAGATAAGAACTAGCAGATAGTAGAAGTTTTATAAGAGCCCATTGTGCAGTACGGTAACAGCCTTCTATTAAAGTGAAAACAGGAGCAATAGGAATATATTTCAAAGTTGAGTTTCTTTTTTTTTTTTTTTTTTTGAGATGGAGTCTCACTCTGTTGCCCAGGCTAGAGTGCAGTGGTGTGATCTCAGCTCATTGCAGTCTCCACCTCCAGGGTTCAAGCTGTTTTCCTGCCTGTAATTCCAGCACTTTGGGATTATAGGCACACAGCACCATGCCCAGCTAATTTTTGTATTTTTAGTAGATACGGGTTTCACCATGTTGGTCAGGCTGGTCTTGAACTCCTGACCTCATGATCCACCCCCCTCGGCCTCCCAAAGTGTTGGGATTACAGGCTTGAGCCACTGTGCTTGGCCTTCAAAGTTGAATTTCTAATAATATCTGGCTGCGGGTGGGGAGGGCCATGGTTTTATTTTTTTTTTTGAGACGGAGTCTCGTTTTGTCACCAGGCGCCAGGCTGGAGTGCAGTGGCGGGATCTCAGCTCACTGCAACCTCTGCCTCCCAGGTTCAAGCAATTCTCCTGCCTCAGCCTCCCGAGTAGCTGGGACTACAGGCAGGCACCACCATGCCCAGCTAATTTTTGTATTTTTAGTAGAGACAGGGTTTCACCATGTTGGCCAGGATGGTCTTGATCTCTTGACCTGGTGATCCGCCTGCCTCCGCCTCCCAAAATGCTAGGATTACAGGTGTGAGCCACCGCGCTCGGCCAGCGATGTTGTTTTTAATTGCAAATACAGAAGTCAGACAAGAAGCACCAAGAGCTTAAAATAAGCACTAGCCCAGGCAAGCAATCTGTTGTATAGAATCAAAGAAAAATCAAGATCAGACATCTGAAATCTGCAAAGCACCAGTTTTGACCTTGGGGGTTCCTCAGAAGAAGTTTGATAAATCCTGCCCATTGATGCCCGCCTCCCTTCTGTGCTAAGCCAGGTCCTGGTCACCACCATCCTGGCTCCAGCAGAGTTCATACCCCTTTTTGGTCCTCCCTTGGCCCTCTCTGGAAAGGTCCACTGGGACACTGCTCAGACCTTGCATTAGACAGGAATGGTGTTTACCCATTTATCTTGCCTCCCACAGGTGGGTGATGGTCTCACCTAGTGCAACCCTCAGGTGCCTCTGCTGAGCTGCCATGTGTCCATCTAGGGCATCGGGGGCCTGAGATCCGAGTAAACCCTTGCTTGACTCTTAGCCGCCAACTGGAGGAGCCAACCAGCAGGGTATGGGAAATTAAGAACCATCTCAAGCCATATGCACATCTGCCCCTAAAATCCCAAGGGATTGCACTAAAGCACTGAGTCTGTTTTGGGCACCTTGCTTTGGGAAGTGCTGATTGCAATGATAATGACAGTGATGATAATAATGGCAGCTAAAGCATGCTTATTATTTCAGGATTTCACAGGCACTTTGCTCAGCACTTACTCAATCCTCACATCAACACTATAAAGTATATATTAATATTTTCCTTCCCACTCTACATATGAGGAAAATGAGGCTTTAGAAAGGTCATCTTGCCTGAGCTCACATGGTTAGCTAAGTAGCAGAGATGGTGCTGGAGCCCAGATCTTGAACCCAAAGCATCTAGAAGATATGCCATGACATGCCAACAAGGCCTTCTTGAGCCAGGGAGACGCAGCAGCTTTCTGGACTATTCAAGCAGGTAGAGTAGGCACAGTGACTCTGTGAAGAGGAATACAGGAAGTGGAGGCCCTGCGGAGGCCGCCCTCAACCCTGGCACCAACAGCCAACACAGCAGCTTGGAGGAACATCTTTGCAGCAAGAAAAAGAACGCACAGATCACGACCTTCTACTGGGGAAAGAGTAAGCTCACTTTAACTCAGATTTCTGGACATGCTCGGTGCCCAGGCCCTCTGGCTGAGAAACACTGCCCCATGCCAGCCACCCAAAGGTCATTCACATGCCAGGTACTGTGTGTGCACTTAGGGTGCAAGTGTGAAGAGAAAGCCAGGGCCCCTACCCTCCTAGAGTCAAGCCTACTTGGGGCCAACCTACACTGGGTCTCCTGGTCTCTCTCCTTGGTGGCAGAAATAGATTTCCAACAGGCTCCAGTTTTGGCAAGACCTGCCTGTCCTGCCTGGTTGGCAGCTGGAACCTGGGGACACAAGCTAGCAGTCATCACAATCACATAGCTCAGCACCAAAGAAAGCTATCTCTACTTACAGTTTGTCTCCCTCTGAATTTACTGACCACTCCTGCTTCCAAAAGAGCCTTGTGCAATGTGAAACTCTGGAGATGTTGCTGAAGAACAGCTATGCAGATACACTCATTGAATCCACTGTGCTTCCAGAATTTGAGACAGGAAGTAAGATAGATGGACTTCCCATGTGTCATTTAAATGTCATTTCTAACATACATTTTGGGAATGACGGTCTTTTGGTTATACTCAATTGTGGGCTAAAGTGGGTGGCTCCATCTTTACTGCAAAGGCCGGGTCACGGGGGTGGCAGCAGCTGGAGGAGGTGCCGCTTTCCCTATCCTCAGTCAGAGCCTGCTCTATTCCTGTCTTGAGTGGCTTGGGCCAGTCCTGTTCAGCCAGGACTACCCTGCAGAAGGTCTTGTGTGTCTGAGAGGTGAGCAAAGGCACATTGGGCAAGCCCAGTCCAGGACACTCCTTGTCAGCCTTGGAGTTGGCCAGGCTGCAGAACCCCACATCCCTGTCTCAGACAGACTCAGCCCAGGGCAGGATTCTCTGCTCACTGCGGTCTGGCTTGAGTGCCTCAGCTGTTAGGGGCTGGTAGCCATAGCTAGCCCTGCTGCTGGGTGATGTTGCTTCAGTAGAAGGGGATTCTAAAGGAGAATGGCCAATGTTTATAAGACTGAAGCTGGAACAGAGCACAGAGAGAAGTCTCCCTTAACATCACTATTTTTAGGCAATTCCCTGGCTTACAAACCAGGTCCAACTCCTCATTCTTTCAGGGGTTGGTCATTTAGCTACAACCTGCTTTTCCAGCCTTGGCAGCAAACCCTGTGTCCCAGGCAATCTGGCCCGGCCAGGATGCTGGAGACAGGCACAAGCCTTCCACCTCTGGGCCCTTGCTCGGCTGTTTCCATGAACTCATCATTGACTGTACCCATGACTGTACAACTCATCATTGACTGTACCACCAATAAAAGGTCTGCTCCTTGGCAATGCTGTTCATGAGTCCCCAGCAGAGTGAGACCCTCCATCTTCTGCCCTCCTG
Source organism: Cacajao melanocephalus (assembly GCA_963573385.1). Lineage (NCBI taxonomy): Eukaryota > Metazoa > Chordata > Mammalia > Primates > Pitheciidae > Cacajao > Cacajao melanocephalus. The sequence goes on along the minus strand of CAUYLG010012820.1, from coordinate 58,219 downwards.
TTGCCCTGTGCCCCTCCTGTGGCCATCATCACTGCTTCCTTGTAGTGTCTTATTTACCCTATCAGACCCAGAAGTCCCTGAAGGGAGACTCCCCATGCTCCCTGCCCAGTGCCGAGCACACACTTCTTCTTCACACACAGGCCACTACGCATGCAATGCACATGTCTGGCATGACAGAGATGCTGTGGGTCCCCTCCGTTGTGAAGGCCTTGTTTGCAGACACAGTGGGAGGTCCTCCAGCAAGGTCACCTCAGTGCTCATTGCCTTCTTCCACCAAATCTGAAGGCGGGGGGATGAGGTCTCGGGGATTCATCCTGGCCACCAGGCAGACATCATAGCTGTCATGCATGAGGACATTGATGGCTACAACATTCCACTGGTTTTCCCATGGATCGAGCTCCAATATTTCTTTGGAGATAACCTCATGGCGATCTGAAAAACAGCAAAGTGGGAAGACAAAAATCTCATGCAGTTATTAGATTCAGATCCATCAGCACCATACTAACTTCCTCCAAAAGGCAATGTCTTAGTTTACTTACTGTTGCTGTAACAGACTACCCAGGACTGGATAGTTTATAAAGAAAAGACGTTTATTTGGCTCACGATTCTGGTGGCTGGAAAGTTCAAGATTGGGGATCTGCATCTGGTAAGGGCCTTGGCTGTTTCAGTGCATGGCAGAAGGTAGAAGGGGAGCGGGCATGTGCAAAGAGGTCACAGGGACAGGGAAGGAGTAAAAGAGAAAACAAGTTGTTAAAAACAAGACTGTTTTTAACAACCCCCTCTCCCAGGAACTAATCCATTCTTCTGAGAGCCCAAGTTCACCCCCAAAGGAGGATGTTAATCTATTCATGAGGGATCCATGCCCAGACACCTCTCACCAGGCCCCACCTCCAACACCACCACACTGGGGACCAAATTTCAACATGAGTTTCAGAGAGGACAAACTCAAACCACAGCAGGCATTAAGCACCACAAAGTAATTAACGACTAAATAAAGATACTTGAAATGGAAGACAGTGTTCCTGACTTTTAGGAAACTAAGAATGGCCATGTTCACAATTCAGTCAAAAATTATTCAAGAAGTTCTGACAGGGCATGCTGTTGTCTTCAGTTGAAACAGTGTTTCAGTGCCACGCAAATGATTTAAGCTTCGTTTAAGCACAAGTGGAAGGCCTAGGAGATGAAATTATGATAAAGGGTTAGGCCCTTGACCAGCAAGGTTGGAAAAGTGTGGTAGTCTACCAGTGTGGTTCAGATGCTCAGCCTACACATATGTATGCAGACATAAATTCTAGAATTGCCGAGGATATGTCCACTCTGCTTTTTATTATTTTAAAAATTTGCATACAGTAAAACTAACTTTCTGGGGAGTCTACAGGTGCAAGAGTTTGCATAGATTTGTGTAGCCACCACCACAATCAGTTTCATTCTTCCAAGAAACTCTATTCTCTGTCCCTGTAGTTTTGCCTTTTCTAGAAAGTCATATGAACAGAACAATACAGAATGTAAAGTTTTGAGTCTGGCTTCTTTGACTCAGTAGTGTCTCTGATATTCATCCACATGTTGGGTGTTTTGTTAGTCTGTCCTTAGTCTGTCCCTTTTTATTGCTGAGTAGTATTCCGTTGTATGGATGTACCACAGTTTGTTTATCCATTCATCTATTTAAGGACATTTGGATTGTTTCCAATGTTGGCAATTATAAATAGAGCTAGTATAAATATTCATATATAATTTTGTGTTGTTATAAGTTTTTTTCTTGGGTAAATACTAATACCATGTTCTGGGTCATGTGGTAAATATATTTTAACTTCATAAGATATTTCAATTGTTTTTCAGGGTGGCTGTACCATTTCACATTCCCAGCTGTAATAACTGAGAGTTTTTGTTGCTCTGCACTCTCATCAGCTCTTCATGTTGTATTAAAAACACTTAGCCATTCAAATAGTTGTGTAGTGATATCTCATTGGGTTTTAATTTGCATTTCTCTAATGGCTAATGTTGAACATCTTATTTCATATCTATATATCTTCTTTAGTGAACTGTCTGCTCAAATCTTTTGCCCATTTATTCATTCCTGTGTTTGTTTCCTTATTGTTGAGTTTTGAGGATTCTTTCCCTGTTTTGGAAAGAAGTCTGTTGGACGTGTGGTTTTTAAATGTTTTTTCAGAGTTTGCAGTAATTCTTTTCATTCTCAACTGTCTCTTGCACAGCAAAAGTTTTCGTTTTGATGAAGTTCAATCTATCCATTTTTCCTTTATGGATCACGTTTTCAGTGTCACAATTTAGAACAATTTGCCTAATCTAAAGTCATGAAGATTTTCTTCTATGTTATCTTCTAGAACTTTTAAAGTTTTATGTTATATTTAGATAAATTATGAGTTAGTTTTTGTATAAGGTGTGAGGAATAGGCTATGGTTCTTTTTTTGCATATGGATATCCAAAGGTTTCAACATCATTTGTTCTTCATAGGTAAGTTTTGGTCGTTCATGGTTTGGAGGAATTTGTCCATTTTATCTTAGCCATGAAATTTATCTATAGAGTTGTTTGTAGGATTCCCCTTATTAGCCTGCTGATGTCTGTGAGGTCTGTAATAATATTCTTTCTTTCATTCCTGATTATTGGCAGTTTGTGTCTTTTCTACTTTTGTCATTTTCAGTTTAGCTAGAGGTTTATTTTGTTGTTCTTTCAGAAAAACCAGTTTTTGGCTCATTTATGTTCTCAATTGTTCCTTTGTTTTTAATTTCTGTTGTTATCTTTATTATTTCCTTTTTTCACTTCCTTTGGGTCTATGTTTCTCTTTTTTATCTAGTTTCTTATGGTAGAAGTTCAGATTGTTGATTTGAGACCTTTATTCGATTTTTGTTTTTGCTTAGTTCAAAATAATTTCTAATTTCCCTTGAAATGTTGTCTTTGACGCATGCATTATTGGAAATGCATTGTTTAATTTCAAAGTATCTTCCTGTTATTCTGTATTTGATTTCAAGTTTAATGGCATTATGGTCAGTGAGCATATTTTTTGTGGTTTTAATCCTTTTAAGAACTTAAGATTTGGTTTATGACTAAGATATGGTCTATCTTGATGACTATTCTGTGTGCAGTTGAAAAGAATGTGTATTCTGCTGTTGTTGGATGAAGTATTTATTCTATGAATGTCAGTAAGATCCAGTTGATTGGTGGTGGTGTTCAGTTATTCTATGTCCTTGTTTGTTTTGACTACTTATTCTATTGTTTAATGAAAGCAGAATGTTGAAGTCTCCAACTACATATATGAGTTTGTTCATTTCTTCTCTTCCATTCCATCAATTTTAGTTTCATGTGTTTTGAGGCTTTTTGTTAGGTGCATATACATTTAGCATGGCTATATCTTCTAAGCAAATTAATCATTTTATTATTATGGAATGTTCCTTCTTACCTCTGGTAATTTACTTTGCCTGATATTAATACAGCCACTTCATTGTTCTTCTGAGTAGTTTATGCATGGTATATCTTTTCCCTACTTCTACTTTTAATCTACGTATGGCTTTCTATATAATTTGATTTCTTGTATTCAGTATACAGTTGGGTCTGGTTTCTTTATCCATTGTGACAATCTTTGTCTTGTAATTAATTTCTTTAGACTCCAGATGTAAGTGAATAGGTGTAGGTGTTTTCCAATAAAATTTTATTTATAAAAATGGTGGTGGGCCAGATTTGCCTGTGAGCTATTGTTTGCCAACCCCTGGTTTAGACCACTATATTTAATGAATATTGATACATTTGGACTTAGGTCTACTATTTTATTATTAAAAAAATTTGGTGGCTCACACCTGTAATCCTCACACTTTGGGAGGCTGAGGCGGGTAGATCACAAGGTCATGAGTTCAAGACTAGCTGGCCAACATGGTGAAACTCTGTCTCTACTAAAAATACAAAAATTAGCTGGGGGTGGTGGCACATGCCTGTAATCCCAGCTACTCAGGAGACTGAGGCAGGAGAATTGCTTGCACTCAGGAGGTGGAGGTTGTAGTGAGCAGAGATTGCGACACTGTACTCTAGCTTGGGTGACAGAGCAAGACTCCGTCTCAAAAAAACAATGTTTTTCCCTTTGTTTGCTCTTTTTTGCTTTCTTTTTGGATTGAGTATTTTAAATATTCCATTTTATTTTTTGTGTTTTTGACTATACTTCCTTGTATAGGGATTCTTTTTTTAGTAGTTGCTCAAAGCATAATATACATGCTTAATTTTTAACAGACTACTTTGGTGTAACATTTTATCACTTCAAGTGGAACGTGTGACTCTTTCCACCACATGAGACCCTTACCCTCCCCCTCTAGGTTGTAACTGTTGTCACAAACATGGCCCAGGGAAATGACCCTTGCCATATAACATAAACATGCATTGAAAATACCATTAGAAAATGTCAACGTTTTTTGCTATCAACAGTCATACATATTCTAGAGAACTGAAGACAAGAAAGACAGTCCATTATATTTACCCAGGTATTTGTCATTTCTGTTTCTTTCCCTTGACTCCTGAGGTTCCACGTTTCTCTATGGTATCATTTGCTTTCCATGTGAAGAACTTTCTTTAGCTCTCTTATGAGTAGGTCTGCTGGGAATAAATTATCTTAGTTTTTCTTCATCTAAGAATATCTTAATTTTGCCCTCATTCTGAAGAATAATTTTTGCTGGATATAGAATCCAGACAGTTCATTAATTAATGCTTTAAAAGTTCTGTTCCACAGCCCTCTGGCCTTCATGGTTTGAGAAATCCAGTTATTCTAATAATTGTTCCTTCATTGTTATCTGTTGTTTTTCTCTGGCTTCTTTCAAGAATTGTTTTCTTTACCTTTGGTTGATTATAATGTGTTTGCATGTGGGTTTTTCCAAGTTTATTCTGTTTTTAGTTTTGTGGGCTTTTTAAATCTATAAATTTATGTCTTCAGCCAAATTTGGCAAATTTCATCCATTATTTCGTCAAATACATTTTTCTGTACTCACATTCTTTCTTCTCTCCTTTTGGGATATGATGACTTTAATATTAGGCCATTTGGTATTGTCCCTGAGCTATGTCTGCTTTTTCAATTTTTTTCTCTTTGTTATTTAGATTGGGTAATTTTTATTTGTCTGTCTTCAAATGCACTTGCTCTTCCCTGCTGTCTCCATTATGCTATTGAGCTCATTCAGCCATTTAAAAATTTCAGTTATTTTCTTTTCAGTTTTAAAATTTCCATTTGGTTCTTTCTTTTTTTAAAACATAACTTCTATTTCTCTGCTGAGACTGATTTTCTGTTGAAATTGAGACTTTATATCCCTTTTTTCTTTTCTTTTTTTGAGATGGAGTCTTGTTCTGTCATCCAAGCTGGAGTGCAGTGGCATGATCTTGGCTTACTGCAACCTCCACCTCCCAGGTTCAAGCAATTCTCCTGCCTCAGCCTCCCAAGTAGCTGGGACTACAGGAGCGTACCACTGTGCCTGAATAATTTTTGTATTTTTGGTAGAGTTGGGGTATCTCATGTTGGCCAGGCTAGTCTCGAACTCCTGACCTCAGGCAATCCGCCCACCTCGGCCTCCCAAAGTACTGGGATTACAGGCATGAGCCACTGCACCTGGCCTATATCCCTTTCAAAAGTGGTCACTCTTACTTCCTGGAGCACTAAGCCTTAGAGAGTGTTTTAAAGTCTCTGCCTAGTTATTTCAAAATTTGTGCCATCTTGGGGTTAGTATCTGTTGGTTTTCTTCTCTCTTGCATGATGCTGATATTTTCTTGGTTCCTGGTAAGTCAAGTAACTGTGGATTATATGCTAGGAATTTTGAATATTATACTATATGATTCTAGGTCTTGTTTAAATGCTGTGGAAAATGTTGATTTTTAAAAAATTTGTATTAGCAGAAAATAAAAAACTGACGCTGTTAGGTAGGCCACAAGTTCCTAGCTACTTTCTGTGGGCTGTGTTTCCAATGTCAGCTCAGATTTCAAAGGCTTTGGTAGACATTTTAGGGCTAAATCATTTGTGTGTGGCTTGGGGGTGAGCCCAGGAGCTCACATCCAACTTTATGAGATCACTTTCTTGAGCTCCTTCCTATCTGCAATCTTCCTCACATTTCCTGATCCCAGGAACATCCTTATGCCCCTTCCTGGCCTTCTGGCTAAAGAGCTGAAGCTTTGGATTCTTTCTTCTGCTGCACACTTTCCATGAACATGCATGCCTCCAAGGTGATGTGGCAATTAGACCAGGACGGAAAAGCACTGGGGACTTTACTCAGACTCTTGCAACCAAAGTTTCCCTGATCAGAGAGAAGGGGGTCCGCCCAGTCCCTGCTGCTGTTACCACCTGGGATTGCCTGGGGGCTTGGGAAGTGGGTGGGGTAAAGAATGAAAAAAAGAAAGAAGAAAAAAAAATGCCCCACTCTGTCTGACCTGTAGAAGCCCTCTTTCCTCTTCTTTGGAACAGAAAAAGGGGTTATCTTAGGGTTTCTGTCCATACTTGGTATGAAGTTCCAGGTTTCAGACTGTCTTTGAGTCCAGGCAAGGAGATATTAAGGGAAAAAAGTGAGACAATTATTGCTGATTTGGTGGTATTTCAAGTTCTGACTTCCTTCCCCAATGTGCCCACTACCATTTACTTTTCACAGTTCTCAGATTGCTGCTCCATGTATCTGGCCAGGGGGTTTAGTTGCTTTTAGTGGGACAGATAGGGTGGAGTGTGCTGACTCTGTCCTGAATAGAACCCAGTATTCCAGTCTGTTGTTAAAATCAGGGAATGGCCCTACTTTTTGGCCCAAAGAGATGTTGGGAAGTTGTCTTAGCAAAAGGTAAAGAACAGAGATCGTAATAGAACAGAATAGAGAGCTCAGAAATAATGCTTCACACCTACAACCATCTGATAGTCAACAAGGCTGACAAACACAAGCAATGGGGAAGGGACTCTCTATTTAATAAATGGTGCTGGGATAACTGGCTAGCCATATGCAGAATATTGAAACTGGAACCCTTCCTTATACCATATACAAAAATCAACTCAAGATGGATTAAAGACTTAAATATATAGCTTAAAACTATAAAAACCCTGGAATATAACATAGGAAATACCACTCTGGACATAGACTCTGGCAAAAATTTCATGAGAAAGATGCCAAAAGCAATTGCAACTAAAATAAAAATTGACAAATGCAATCTAATTAAAGAGCTTCTGCACAGCAAAAGAAACTATCAACAGAGTAAACAAACAACTACAGAATGGAGAAAATATTTTTAAACTATGCACACAAAGGTCTAATATCCAGAATGTATAAGGAACTTAAACGAATTAACAAGCAAAAACCAAACAACCCCATTAAAAAGTGGGCAAGGGACACGAACAGACTTTTCACAAGAAGACATACACACAGCCAACAAGCATATTAAATATGCTTAATATCAATAATCATTAGAGAAATAAAAATTAAAACCGCAGTGAGATACCATCTCTCACCAGTCATAATGGCTATTACTAAAAAGTGAAAAATAACAGATGCTGGCAAGGTTGCAGAGAAAAAGGAATGCTTATACACTGCTGGTGGGAATATAAATTAGTTCTGCCATTGTGGAAAGCAGTTTGGTGCTTTCTCAGAGAACTTAAAACAGAACTATCATTTGACCAAGCAATCCCATTACTGGGTATATACCCAAAGGAACATAAATCATTCTACCATAAGGACACAATGCATGTGTATTCTCACTGCAGAACTATTCACAATAGCAAAGACCTGGAATCAACCTAAATGCCATCAGTGGTAGACCAGATAAAGAAACTGTGGTAGACACCATGGAATACTATGCTGCCATAAAAAGAAACATCATGTCATTTACAGCAACATGGTTGGAGCTGGAGGCCATCATCCTAAGCAAACTAACACAGGAACAGAAAACCAAACACTGCGTATTCTCACTTATAAATGGGAGCTAAACACTGAGTACACGTGGACACAAAGAAGGGAACAACAGACACTGGGGCCTACGTAAGGGTAGAGGGTGGGAGGAGGGTGAGGAGAACGAGGAGCAAGAAATTGGATGATGAAATAATCTGTACACCAAACTCCTGTGACTCACAATTTGCCTATATAACAAACCTGTACATTTACCCAGAACCTAAAAGTTAAAAATTAATTAATTAATGAAAAGTGTAGCAAACTAACACACACAAAAAGAACAGAGGGCCTGTGGTACATACACCAATGGAACAGCATACACCCATAAAAATGAATAAGGACAGTCTCTACTATCTAACATGGAAAAGATTTCTGGAAGACAACTTAAGTGGAGAAAGTAAACTACATGGTTTTACAGGATCTCTTCCACATTTTCTATTATTTGGAAAGGAAAAATAGTAACTACACAGTGATGAAATTAGACCGTATCTTGACTAGGTAATTAAAATGAACATTGACAGTGAGGGGTAGAGGGACACAGTTTGCCTCCAGATGTGATGTCCTGAGATGGACATGCATCAGTAATGTAACATTCCAGCCAGGAATGAATAAACTGAATTTAATCACAAGGAACATTGGCTAGACCTCAAGAGAGGAAGATTTTATTCTAAAAGGGAGGAAAATTGTCCCACATGCTGAATTCAACTGTCTCCTCATAGAGTCCTTTACTTTGTTCTTCCTCTATTTCCTGTAAGCTGGAGGTAAAATGTAGAGGTTTGGTTAGACACAAGTTAAGTATTTTGGTGGTGGTGGGGACATGAGAAAACTCTATACTGAATGATACAGAAAGCAAATACTGTAAAATTATATCATTATTAATGATGATTATTTGGTTACAGTGGTGAGCATCCAATTTCTCCATTGTAAAAGTAAATATTTTTTCATGCTGCAATTAGTCTGTGATTTACCAGGTAATACTTCAGTGCCATGTGACTATCCTATTCTTTATAACCTTTCAACCAATGCTTTTAGCATTCATTGATGATTTCTGACTGAACCATTATACACATTAGAATCTTAGCTATCCTTCTATCATGACTTCTACAGTTATTACCTGCCTTTTGATTCAACGTGTTTCAGTCAAGTATGATTTTCGATGTTTGAATTATTTTAAATTTGGCCAGTGACTGCCCTTTTAGGCTGGCTTCTCTGTCTTTTCATGACTCCCTTAAGTCTTTGACAATGTAGCTGCTTTATAATGTAACAGGATGTCCGAACCCCACCTTGCAGTTTCTGTGCTCCAAACCTAGCATCAGCTATTTCTTGAAGGAGCACAGCTACATTCTAAGCAGCTAGCTGAGTCCGTCATCCCACCAATACAGCAACTTCCTTATTTTGCCCTCAATTAGCTCTGTTAGGGCTGGAACCAAACATGTTTGTATCTGTATCTCTGGGTTTAACAGGGGCTTACTACCTAGAAATGCATTCAATAAAGGTTTGTTGAATGAAAACCCAACTGACATCAGCCAGTGCAGTGGCTCTTAACCCTGACTGCATGTTAGAATAATCTGAAGACTTTAATAAAATATTGATGCCCATGCGCCATAAGCAAACATTCTGATTTGATTTGTCTTGTATGGAGAGACAATTTAGCCTACTGCTAAAAATATAGACTTTGGGGCCAGACTATCTAGGTTTGAATCCCAAATTTAACATTTATCCTCTGCTTGACTTCTTTAGATGGCATCAGTTTCTGCACTTTTAAAATAAGGGAAATAATAGTATCCACGTTGTAGGCTGTTGAGAGAATCAAATAAATTAACACATGCAAACTGCTTAGAATGGTCCCTAGCACAAAGTAACCAGGTAACTGTCAGCTGTCAATTTTAATCTGCATTTGTTAGTGAAAGAATTCATTTTTGAAGTACTTCCCAGTGCATTTTCTCTTTCTGACAATTCAGATTTGTCCTCTAGAGGCTTTTCACCATTAAGACTGTGCCACAAGGCTAAACTAGAGCAGGCAGAAGGGTGATTTGAGGGAAGTTCTTGCTGGACAGATAGGGAAGGCAGAGAGCCTTTCCAGTCCCAGGTGAGGAAGAAAGATTTGGAGGGGCTGAGACTAAGGTGAAAACGTTGCTTGGGTCCCCTAGAAGTTAGCCAAAGATGATGAAAATGGCGCAGATGAGATGAAGGCACAAGGGACTTAGCCTGTATTCTGGGAAGAAATCCCCCTGCCCAGAGTGGGACCCATTAGCAGTCGGTACAGAGTTGAAGTGGAGAAACGGGAGGCCTCCCTGCTCCCTCAGCCTGCTCTCTCAGCTCCCCTGATATCCAGGAGGAAGGAAAGACAGCCACAGGTGTCAAACAAGTGTGTATGCTGATGCGCTGCTGTCATGGGGAGTGAGGGACCCTGCACCAGAGTTTGGGGAAACAGACAGAAACCAGAGCCTGGCAGGAAGATGCAATTGAGTCTGAAAGAAACAACAGGTGGAACAAGAGCCAAGTGGGGTCTTTGTCAGCAGGGAGAAGGCTGAGCCCTCTGGAAGCAACTCCTCTTTGAGATGTACAAGAATCCTGGGAACACAGTTGAGCTAGAAAACATGAGAGTGGTTCTTTGGTATTCACTTAATTATGGTTATCACCAAGATGCCCTCTGTCCAAGCACACAGGGTCCCTTAAAAGGCAGAATTTCTGTGTGCCAACCACAGGAATCTTTTGCAAGTACCTAAGGGCCACAGTGTTGTCATCCCTTGGATGTTCTTTTAGCAAGGAATAGTTTCCTGCCACTAGGTGTCATCTGCCACCACTGTCTTCTCTGTCTCAGGAAGCCTAACTCTATCTCCGGAATGGGCCATTTCTGCCTCTTTCACTCAAGGAATCTGCCTCCATGCACCCTTCCCATGGGCAGTTCAGCTTAATTCTTGTTAGCGTCAAACACCAAACTGATTACTGTGAAGGAAAGAAGAGAAAGAGCTCTGACTTTTTCACTTTAACAACAGCTTTATTGAGGTATAGTTCACATATCTTGTAATTCACCCCTTAAAAGTGTATAATACAGTGGTTTTTTATTCACAGAGTTGTGCAACCATCACCATCTAATTTCAGAACATTTTCATCACTCCCAAAATAAATCCTGTGCCCATTAGCAGTCACCTTTTCTCCAGTTACTAGCAGTCACAAATCTACTTTCTGTCTCTATCCATCTGCCTTTTTTGGACATTTCACAGAAATGGAATCATGTGATATGTGGTCTTTTGTGATTGTCTTCTTTCACTTAGCATAATGCTTTCAAGGTTCATCTATGCTGTAGTATCTATTAGTACTTCATTCCTTTTTACTGCCAAATGATATTCCACTGTTTAAATAGACCATATTTATTTATCCATTCATCTGTGGATGGACACTTGTGTTGTTTTCCACTTTTTGGCTGAAATGAATACTGCTGCTGTGAACATTCATGTACAAGGGCAGGCATATATTTTCAATTCTCTTCGATATATACCTAGGAGTGGGATTGCTGCATTGTATGGCAACTCTGTGTTAACCTCTTGAGGAACTGCCAGACTTTTCCACAGAAGCTGCGTCATCTAATTCAAGAAGAAACCATCATCTAATTCAAGATTTATGTCTATGTTTTCTTCTCAGTTTTACAGTTTTAGGTCATATGTTTAGGTTTTTAATCCACTTTGGCTTCCTTTTTGTACATGGTGTGAGGTAGGACTCCAGCTTCATTATTTTGCATGTGGATATCCAATTATTCCTGCACCATTTGTTGAAAAAAGGATCCTTTCCTCATTGACTTGTCTTGGCAGTCTTGTTGAAAAAGAATTGACCACAAATGGAGGGATTATTTCTGAACTCTCAAGTCTATTCTACTGATCAATATGTCTTATCTATCATTATGCAAGTACCACATGGTCTTGATTATTATAGCTTTGAAGTAAGTTTTGGAATTAGGAAGTGTGGGTCTTCCTAATTTTTTTACAAGATCATTTGTTTTTGTTTTTTTACAAGATCATTTTGGCTTTTCTGGGTCTGTTACATTTCCATATAGATTTTAGGATCATCCTATCAATTTTTGTATGTAATATCTTACCATTTATATAGAATTTTAATTCCTTTTAGTGATGTCTTGAAGTTTTCAGTGCACAAATCCTATACTTTTTTGTTAAATTTACTCCTAAGTATTTTATTCTTTCTGATGCTGCAAACAGAATTGTTTTCTTAATTTCATGTTTGAATTGTTCATTGTAAGTGTATAGAAATACAATTTTTGGCATATAATCTTATGTCCTGTAACCTTGTTGAACTTGCCTATTAGCTCTAGTAGCTTTTTAAATTAATTCCTTAAGATTTTCTAAATAAAAGATTATGTTGTGTGCAATTAGTTTATTACTTTCCAATATGGATACTTTATATTTCTTTTTCTTTCCTAATTGTACTGATTAGAACCTCCTGTACAATGCTGAATAGAAGTGCAAGAGTAGGCATTCATGTCTTGTTCCTGATTTTAGGAGGAACGCTTTCAGTCTTTTACCATTAAGTATGATGTTAGCTGTAGATTTTTTATAAATACCCTTTATCAGGCAGAGGAAGTTACTTTCTATTTCTAAGTTTGTTAAGTATATCATGAAAGGGTGCATCTATTTTTTTTTTCTTTGCATCTTTTGAGATAATAATCTTGTTTTTTCCCCTTTATTCTACTAATATGGTATATTACATTGATTCATTTTATTTCTTTTCCTTCAACTTTTAAGTGTCGAGGTATATGTGCAGGATGTACAGGTTTGTTACATAAGTAAATGTGTGCCATGATGTTTTCCTGCACAGATCAACCCATCACCCAGGTATTAAGCCCAGAATCCGTTAGCTATTCTTCCTGATGCTCTCCCTCTTCCCACACATTGATTCATTTTCAAATGGTAAACCAAATTTTCATTTCTGGGATAAATCCTTCTTGGTCAGGATTTATAATTATTTTTGTAAATTGCTGGATTCAGTTTGCTAGTATTCTGTTGTGTATTTTTGTACCCACATTCACAAAGTCTGCTACCTATAGTTTTCTTGCAATGTCTTTGTCTAATTTTGGTATCAGAATAACACTGGCCTCAAAGAATGAGTTCCGTAGTGTTCCCTCTTGTATATTTTGTAACAGTTTGTGAAGGATTGGTGTTACGAGCTCTGACCTTTTTGAAACACAATCCTGGCTCCCTCATTCTGTGTTGGAGGTGGAGAACAAAGCTTCCTGGTGAGTCCTAGGACTCTGTCAAGAACTGCAAAGAGTCTGGGATTTTATAAGTAAGCTGTTAACAGTTTCATGGATGCTGATAGAAGACATGAGACTTCTGGCTCAGAGATGAAAGACAGTGTCATAGCAATGGTAGCAACTAGTATATCAGCATTTTTATGCCAGTTATTATGCCTGTTTTTTGCCCTATTCTCACAGGGCAACATGAAGAGTGCCAGCTGACACCTGTACAATCAATAATGAGTTGCATTACTGGAGATACATACTGAATTTAGAGAACCTGAATTTTTCATAATACCAGTGAGCATGCCTGCCCTTTGCTATGAAGATACTATATGTTCTAGGGCTGTATGCTATACAAAGATGCTTGAAGAAATAAATAGCCCGGAACAAAGACAGTCAGTACCTCTGCTCATAAGACATGCAGAAACACTTGAGACCCATGGAGAGTCGTCTCCCACAAGACTCACTTGTTCATATTTTCCTTAATACTCTCTTGTTATTCTATTATATGCACCATATTTACATATTTTAAATTTAGGTTTTGTTTTATTAGTTACACATTTCCATAATTTAAAGAGCTGCTCTACAAGTCTTATTCCTTAAAAACAGTTGTTCCCTGCCTTGCTACCCATTCACTGCTTCTCTCTCCAGTCTGGCTGATTCTGCTGGCACTGACCACGATCTCTATAAATAACACGTTTTAGATTACTTCCATCTTGCTTTGTCAGATGAAGGCATTAACTCTTGACTTCCACTGTGAAGAATGTGGATTTGGCCTTCTCTCCCATTCCTACCCTATCTACCTATGCTCTGTTTCCACATTTTTCAATACAGTTAAGGCATAGTTTTGGTCAGCTCAGTATCGAGTATTTTATTATGATATTGTTATAAATGCTATTCACAGATGGACTGTGTGCCATACTCTTCCTTTTCTGCACAACTTACTGTTTTCTCATATTTTATTTTTGCTAGTTTTCATTGCTCTTCTCCAAATGTTGCAATCTTGAAGGCATCTCTCACAGAGCCCTTTGACCGGCTCCATTCTATTCTGGATGCTCTTTCGGCCTGCTGTGCAGCTTCTTGAATCTCCCCTCAATATCTTCCAGGGATTTCCTTTTCTCTCTATTATGTTTAATACTGTTATTGGGTCCCATGTCTCTTTCTTGGTTTATATGTTCATTTTTGGTGAAGCATGTCCTGATAAAAGGGCACACAGGAGAAAAAATTTTGGAGGCACTGAATGTCTGAAAATGTGCCCTCACACTTAATGGTTCAGCAGGCATAGAACTGTAGGTAGAAAGTAATTTTCCCATAGAAATTTAGATAGCATTTGCTTCTTTTTCTTCAAGCTCCCAATGTCATCATTCAGAAGTCTGATTCTTGGCACTTTGTGTAAAACTATTGTTTTTTTCTATTTAGGAACTTTTACTATCTTTTATTTTTTTTCCCCAGTGTTCTGTACTGTCACACTGATGTGCCTTAGTTTGGGTCCATTTTTATCCTTTGTCCTTGGCATTTGTATATCCTTTAAATCTGATGACTTCAGTTTGGGGAAAAATTTTTAATTTACTTCATGGATAATTTATTCTCCTCTATTTTCTCTGTTTAGCCATTGACCAACTCCTATTATTCAAATGTTGGACCTCTTGGCCTCAATTTCTCTTTCACTAATTTTCTATATAATTGCTTTTTGTTCACTTTACAAATTTTCCTTTGTAGATTTAATTTCTGCTATATTTTTAAATTTCCAAGAAATGTTTTGAGTATCCTTTACCTGGTCTATTGATGCAATATTTTCTCTCATTTCTCTGAGAACACCTCTCCTGGTACAGCCTCTGTTTCCTCCAGTTTGCTTTCTATCTTTTGTCTACGCATTTCCTCAAATGTTTGGTGATCCTTAGCTGTTTGTTCATCTTTAAGAGTGAGATGCTATAAAAGACTTTTTCTGTGAGATTTTCTACAGGGTAATCTGGCTTTACCTTAGTTGGGGGCTGGTAAGACCCCCATAGAAGAACCTCCCAATCTCTTGCTGAGAGAGTTTGGCTGTATGTATTCTGGGGACCAGGTAGGGAAGGAGGCTGAGGAGCTCAATATTCAATATGCAACCTTCCACTCAATCTCTTTTTAAATTACTGGATGCCTGACCTCAACTTTAGTCTTTGTCAGGGTGAAAGAAGGTCTTTGTCTCACTATCAAGAGTAGGGCAGGAAATTAGGGGTCTTCCTGTATTTCAGCTAATCTTCATGTTTTCAGCATCATATTCATTTCAATTTCCAGAGTTACCTTTTGTTGCCAACTCCTGAGATTATCTGGGGTTCCGTGTTATAAGTCAGGGGTTTTGTTTGTTTTTTGCTTTTTCTGTTGCCAGTTAGCATTACACTTTCTCAGGTCTACTTAGTTACTACTCATGCTGCTTTTTAGCTTCCAAATTTTTGTTGCTATTTTCCTCTCTCTTCTCTTTGTCTAACTGTTTATTCCACTTACGGTCATTTTTTGGGGGCTTGAATTTATAAAAAATGTGTTAAATCTAACTTTTTTTTTTTTTTTTTTTTTTTTTTTTTGAGACAGAGTCTTGCTCTGTTGCCAGGCACCAGGCTGGAGTACAGTGGCACAATTTCGGCTCACTGCAATCTCCACCTCATGGGTTCAAGCAACTCTCCTGCCTCAGCCTCCCTAGTAGCTGGGACTACAGGTGCACGCCACCACACCCAGCTAATTTTTGTATTTTTTAGTATAGACAGGGTTTCACCATGTTGGCCAGGATGGTCTCAATCTCTTGACCTCGTGATCTGCCTACCTCGGCCTCCCAAAGTGCTGGGATTACAGGCATGAGCCACTGTGCCCAGCCCAACCTACTATTTTAACCAAAAACAAATTACTATGTTTATTACATGTTTATGCATTTGTCTTTCCAACCAAATGTTGAAAATCTCGATTGTATCCCAAATACCCGTTCACGATATATTTCAATATATTTTTATTGAATTGATTAATTATATTAAAAGAGATTACTTTCTCAACTGTGGTTTTCTGAAAAAGTAAATGAGACAAGTAGGTCTGTGTCATAGAAGGAGAAAACATTTAGTGTCTGTTTTAGGTTTGATGAGATCTCTAGATCATAATAGGCATGCTGTTATACAATTGTTCTATTTTGTATAACATCCCAGTGATAATTCATTCAGCGAATCCCAAACAATCTACCATCTTAGAAACAAATAATTAAAATGGACTTTGAGAGCTCATATAGTAAGTCCCTTTGGCTGAAAGCATTACCAGTCCATTATATTAATAGTACCAAGAAGAGAGGTTAGCTCATGGTGTGAGTTTATTTGACATGTTTGAAAAACTGGGGGATATCAATTCTCTAATTCAGTAATATACAAAGAAAGATAAAGAAGCAAGACAAAACAGAATGTCTTCTAGATCCTTAGACTAAATTATAGTCTAAGAGTCTATTAGGATTCCTTGCTGGGCCAGGTTTCTTGCTACTATGATAGATTACAATCTTTACCCAAACATGGCATATAATGTTTAATGTAAAAGAGATTAAAACAATTTTTTAAAAACCTCTTTGAAAAATCTTTTGAAGTGCAAATAGAGAAAGGAAAAGTAAAGTTTTTATTATGGCAACTTTCAATGTGTTCTTGCCACCTCTTGCCATTAAAAACAATATTTGCTGGAATAGATTAAAACAAATTTCAGACAGTGTATCTTTTTCACCCATAAATTCTTCTTCTTCTTTGTTTTTGAGATGGAGTCTTGCTCTGTCACCAGGTGGGAGTACAATGGCACGATCTCAGCTCACTGCAACCTCTGACTTCCTGGTTCAAGCCATTCTCCTGCCTCAGCCTCCCGAGTAGCTGGGATTACAGAAATTCTCCACCACGCCTAGCTAATTTTTGCATTTTTTTTTTTAGTAGGGACGGGGTTTCACCATGTTGGCAGGATGGTCCCGATCTTCTGACCTTGTGATCCACCCACCTTGGCCTCCCAAAGTGCTGAGATTATAGGCATGAGCCACCACGCCTGGCCTTCACCCATAAATTCTTCTAAACAATCTTTATTATTCAGATTTTTTCTTTCTATTTTATATAAAACTATAATGCAATTATTATTCCTAACAAAACTAATAATTTCACAATATAATCTAACACCCTGATCCATATTCAAATTTCCCAGATTATCTGTTTGAATCGAGAACCACTGCATTTGGTTCCTATATCTCCTGAGTCTGTTTTAATTTATAATAACCATCTTATTCTTTAACTAACGTATCATGTACTTAAAGAGTGAAGGCAGGCTTGCAAAAGGCTCTGCTTTGCCGCAGTATCAGCTTTACTTTACCCTGGCATTCTTCCAAAATTCTAAGTGCTCTTGAGGCACATGTTTCATGGGTATGTACTGGCCTTGTGCTTTTGTTAGTGAGAATATGATTCAACAGTTAGTCATTTTTAATATAATTGCATTCTGTCTTATTTACTTATGTCAGTAATCAAACTTTGAAAGCATCTGCCTACTAGATTTATGCATAGTTTAGAATCTCACTGTTACATTAAAAAATCATAAATCCATACCGTAGAATGCAATGGTAGTACAATTAGATATATGGAAACTAAATTTAATAATAAATACATGCATTAGGTATTATTTTAGAAATGCTTTCAAGCCATTTATTTCATGGCGTAGGAATAAGAGCATTTTCTGAGTCTTGATCAGATAAAACCCAACACTTCTGGCCGGTACTCCACTTTCATCTGCTCTTTCCATTTTAAAGTCTCTCCTTTAGTCTCACCATAGGCATTAGGCTACCGCTCCCATTTCTCTTCTCTTTATATTCAACTACTATATAGTAAGTGTCTGCTATGTGCCAGATGCTATACAAACTATATTCCCTTTTAGTTCTCCCATCCAAGTACTAACTAGGCCCCATCCTGCGTAGCTTCTGAAATCAGGCAAGATCGGGTGTGTTCAGGATGGTATGGCCATAAACTACATTCTGTTTAATTCTTATGACAGCCTATGGTTGTGCCAGCTTCACTTTGTCAATGTGAAGCCCAGGCCCAGAGGTTGCGCACAGGGTCTCTGACTCTAAAAGCCATGCTTCTATAGTGCTCACATTGCTCTCTGGGGTATTAGTGATGATTGGATTAAAGAAGGTCAAACAACACCAAAGGAGTTAACCAAATGTTCAAAACTGGACCAATACCTGCTCCATGGAATCCCCCGCAGACATAGAGTTTCCCATCCACTGCTCCTGCATTGGTGGAATTGGTGCGGAGTGAGAGGAGGGGACTTGGCATGGGAGGACCCTCTCGCCAAAAGTCCCCATCTGGGTTGTAGATCTCCACCACGTCAAGGCATTTTCGGACCTGGCCCTTGTCTTGACCTACACAGCCAATGCCACCTGCAGAGAATGATGTGGAGAAATGAGAGGATCAAGAACTGAAACTCAGTTGTGGACAGCATCACCCCCTGCATGGTTTGTAGCAAAGGTTCATGGGACTGTAACTTTTTTCTCTCCTGCCAGGTGTTACCTCTAAGACAACTTCTAAGCAATAATGATGTCTACTATGTACTCCATAGACACATTTAATGTCATTTTTATTCATAGCATTCCCCTTGTTTGTGATCATGCATGTGACTGGGTCTACCACAGGCCTGATATTCTACAATATCCAATCCTGGGTCACATGACGAGCATCCCCTTTACAATAAGAATTTCAGGGTGGACTGTAAAGGTAACCTGACTTTGACATTTGCCTTGCTTTGATGGTTAGCAATGCTTTTGCTGATGTGCCTAGCTAGGAACATGTTCTCCCCATTCCTTATCATTGCAATCTGGTCTCTCCATCTCTTCCTAAGTTGCATGAAATTTCCCAATTAGGGAAGGACTATTCTTTGGTAAATTTCAGGAAAGGCCCTAAACCCAAATGCCCAGTGCATTTTCCAGTTTTGGATGATATAATTCATTCATCAGATATTCATTAAATTCCTATTATATGTAAGGCAATGTGCTAAGTTATAATAAGGAGCTCAGAAAGATGCATAAAGCATGTTTCCTACACTTAAGAAATCAATGGGATGGAAAGGGCCATATTTGCAAATAAATAAAATAGAGGATATCAAGACAGGTGTCTTAAAAGAGATATAAATGACATTTAGAAGTCAGAGACTGTAACAAAGAACATAAATAACACTTATAGAATCATGACTTTAAGTATAAATCTCTATTGGAAAAATAATTGTATACAAATTTCCTACCCACTGTAATAAGAAACACATTTCTATGCACCCTTTTTGTTTTCCCCTCCCAAGTCCATCAAGGTCAGGGCCATATTTCCTGATCTGAAGGATGGCTCCTGAGACTGAGGTTAAACCCCCCGGGAAAGAGGGACACGCCTGCATCTGCAGACACTCCTCTCATCGATGACCTCATTCTATCCAGACTCACAGCCTGGTTTGTGTGACTAATCAAAAAGCCTATAAAGCACTGGCTTCAGGTAAACCAGCTCTCCTTCACATAGAGAGGGTCCTGGAAGAGTCACTGCACATACTGCATATGTGGTGTGGTGACTGATACTGGAGTGTGTTGTTGACAGCAGTCTCAAAAATAAGATTAAGAACTTTGCTTTGATCTCATGGCTTTTACTATATGTATCACTTACTGGGAAATTAACCTCATGAGTCTCATGGCCTGTCTTCTCTCACTGTCATTTTACACCCTTTGCCCATCACTGCATCAGTCAGGTGGTCTTTTCACTATCACCTGCTTTCCTATCTTGCTCACTGGACTATAGTTTCTGTATGGCATCCCCAGTACCTAGCCAAGTGCCGGATACATTTTGTGTATGTAATGAAGAATGAGAAGTTTAACTTTGCATGTGCTTTCCCTGTCTGTCCAAGTGAGTGTGCTATTGAGGGCAAAGGCCACTATTCTGCATCTTTTATATCACAGGGCCTGCCACACAGTACTCAATGAATCCAATAAGATTGATGGGAACAGCTTCTTTTCACCATGGTTGGGGCTTATGCCAGGCATAAAAGGTGATGAAAGTGCACTTTGAAGGAAAAGTCTTTTTTTCCTTTGGGGATGTAAACTGGCTTCTTTCCTGTCTCAGTTTGAATCCAGGGACTGAGGCTTTAACCTAACTCAGGAGGCTCCTAGCTGCCTTCTCTCTTTTCCAACTGGATAAATAATTTAGCCCATTACAGTGCCAAGTCCGAGCTGCAGCGTTTCCAAGGAGGGGACACACTGGCCTCGGTTAACAGCACAGCTCTGCTGTTTCTGGGCCCTCTTTCAATGTGGCACTGGGGTAGTGAGAGCTTTCTCAGCATAACAAAAAGTGGAATTTCCTATTTGTTGGGCAAGAAGGACTTAAAGAAGAGGATTTATCCATAGGAGTTGAACCCAGCAACCACCCATAAGGTAAGAATAAGATGATCTAGTTGTCTCTTTCTGTGAGATCCAGGACAGATGTTACTAGGCTGGTTTGTATTACACCCCTTCAGAAGACCAGTAAATGGAAGCAAAGAGATGAAATGGGAGTCACTGGAGTTGGGTTGGGGCACACAGAGCAATCAGCATCCTGAATCTAGCTTAGTTTCACATAAAAGTCCCTTAGAAAGATGTACCCAATATGATGCATGTACAGAATGGTTCCTATTCTCTTGATTTTTGGTATAATTAGAGTGTTGTCGTTTTTGTTGCTCTATTACCAAGTATATTTAATTAAAATGTTCAGCCCTTACTCTACAAAACTAACTCTTTCTATTTGGTTGGCAGGCAGTTCATACGCTCCACTCAAGGGGTGACATGAGCTTACAGGGTGCTCTGTCTTTGTTTTTGACTATTAATGCCTGAACACATTCTCTGTCTCACTTGGATGTAATTCCACCGTCAAGTACACTCTATTAGCAGCAGACTTAATGAGCTTAAACTGAAGGTGAATCCTGATTAGGTAAATAATCAAATGAAAGCATGATCTTTATTAATAAGTTAGCACCAGCATTACAAGAAAAATCTTTTGATGAGTGAAGTCCTGGGGTAGGATCTGTAGAATTTCAATGAGATACCTCCATATCTTTAATTTATATGAACCTCTGAGCATGACTTTTCTTTATTCAAAAACAGATAAATGAATAGAAATTATCTTTGCAAGTCATATCCAAACAGACCACAAATGCAAAATATATACCTTTTTTTTTTTTTTTTGGTGTGTAGCGGAAAGGGGGAAATTATAGAAGAGGACGATGCTTCCCCCTCTTCTTTATCATTTCTATAAAGACTCCGTCTTCTTGTGTGTGTGGCTATTTTAGATTCTTTCCCTTCTTGGGGGTGTAGGAGTGAACTTTTTCACCCACACAAAGCCTGGGAGGGAGCTGGCTGAGGCAGAGGGGAGTGGCACTCTCTGCCCAAGGTGCCCTTGAATGCAGCAGTGCTGGCTCCCAATGCCCTCTGCCTGCAGGGTCACCTCAAGGTGGCAGGCTTATTCTATATTTTCCCCTGGGTGTGATCCAGAATAGGAGGGGGATTTTGTAATCCTTTGGACAAGCTCCCAAAGTTGCTTGCCTTGCTAAACCAGCCTTAGGGGAAAAATATACATATATTTATATTTACTATTGTCAGCAACCATATGCCCTGGAAAAAGCATGTGGACCTTGGAAACAACAGACCCTGATCCATACCCTGTGTCACCATTTGCTAGCTAGACAAAGTTGGTGAATTTAATTTATCTCAGCCTTTTCTCACCAGTAAATTAAGAGTAATGACAGCAATTCCACAACTTGTTGCAAAGATTAACTTATTAGGCAACCATGTAAAGGCAGAGATGGGTAAGGAGGAACTCACATTTGCCACAGGAATTTTCCTTTAATATCTATTCTCAAGTATTGCCACAGGAATTTTCCTTTAATATCTATTCTCACACACGGTGTGTAGACAAAATGGCTAGCATGCAGGAGGCACGCAAATGTTGATTCTCATTCTCTTTCATGTTCTAGGATGTTACCTGGGTAACCAGTGTTTATTAAAGTTGCTGAAATCCTACCTTTGATTACTCTCAGTTTAATTATTTGCTGTGTCTATAATTGACAGTTTACTGACTGTATGGTCAAATTGCCCTTAATAGTTTTTTCTGGGGTTGGATAGAGAGATTCAGAAGGCCAAAGGGCTAAGGAATAGGCAGAGCCTTCCTCTCAGCCTTCAGGCAGAGGGAAAAGCTCCTGACATGACTTAGAGTAACTTATTTGGTTGTAAACGTTTGAGAGCGGCAGGAGCTGTCAGTGGACATCACAAAACATAGAAAAGGATTTTGCAATCTACAGGCTTCTAGGAGTAAAACTGGCCCATATATCTGAGTGGATGGGCTGCTTTCTGACTCACATGTCAAACATAATCTATTCACTGCTAATATTATGCTTGTGACGATTTGTTTCATTCTCACACAAGTTGTCAGCTCTCTGATTTTTTTTCCAACTTCATTTCAGAATTCTAGCTTTGGTGCCTAAAACCCCAGAAAACATGAACCTAGCTTCTTGCCACTTTCTAAAGTCTAATACAGGGAGGTCTTGGGTATTTTCAGAATAAAGCCCAACACTACAAGGCTGACCACCGCTTATCTGCCTTCTACCAAATTCTGGATGATACTGTGCAGTGCTCATCAACAGAGTGCCTGGGCTCACAGAACAGGGCTGCTGGTCCCCCCTGTACTGCGGCCATTCTCCATTCTCTTTATCTGCTGGCCTTCATGGCCCTTGATCAGCTTTTTCTTGCCAGGCCAGGAAAACACAATCATTTGTCTGCATTTTGTTTGCTACCCCACACAGATGACTGTGAAAATCAAATAAAAGAGCTTCAAGGGAAGACCAAGTTCCATTTGTTAGAGCTTGATTTTGCTTCATTTTGGAGGGAAAACTCAATTATTGGAATTGTCTGATAACTTCCAAGTGGAAATATAGATGGTTTAATAGAATGTTCTGGAGCTGGGCCCTGAGTGCCAAATAAACTGCAATTACACAATGCTGTCCCATCTGATCCTGAATGACCTCTAGGCTTTTATGTCAACCCAGCACTGGGAATCAGTGGATTTCCAGTCAAGTCTGGGCCTTTCAAACCCTACGCCCATCTTTTCCTTGTCTCCTCTCCATCCCATCACCAGTTTGTCCGCAGGGGTCCCAGCAGGTCTGAAGCCTGGCCCATAAGGGGAGAGCACAGAGAGAAGAGTGGGCCATGGTAGGTGGGAGTGAGCTTAGGGGATGGCTCATAGATGCCACAGCAGGCCAGAGGTGCCAGCTGCAGAATAATGTCACCACAGCCCTTCTCTCAGCAGTCATCCAACTCTGCTTACTGTACCTCCTCGGTGCCTCCCATACCCATCCCTTCCTCTACAGGGACCAAGTTTTGGTGACCCAGCTGCTCCTAACTCCTCGCTTGCTTGGTCTGCCCTTCCCCCTCCTGCACTGCCCTGCACCTGAGGCTCCAGAACACTCAACCATTTCCCAAATAAGGGAGGCTATTTGTCTCTAGGCCTAGGCCTTGGTTTGGGCCGATCTCGCTGCCTAGAATGGCCTCTTCTGCTCTTCAGCTTGGCAAACCCCTACTCCTCTTATAAGGCTCAGCTCTATCTTCAACCTCTCACAAGCCTTTCATGTCTCTACACAGAATTGGCCATTCCCTCTTTTGGCTTCCACTGTCCTGAACAGAAATCAAGGTTCCTATGAAAATACATTGCTCTAATTTATCTCCCTATATGCCTCATTGTTAGATGAGACTGTAAGTCCCTTGAGGGCAGATGTCTAATCACATCTGTATCACCAACACTTTCTACACTGGGTACAGACAGTGAAGACACAAATACTGAATGGAATGCATGAATGGGTCAGCTACTTACCTTACCTATGTCCTAGGTATCTTTTTTTTCTCATACTTTTTTTCGCTGGGGGGAGTAGGGGGTTTCAGAGTGTGGAAAGTCTTAAATCCAAAGAGCTAAAAGCTGGCCAATTATAAAATTCATCTTCTTAAGAATATAGGAATCTAATCTCAGCTACTGAGAAAAATGGCTGCTGTGTGTTGTTGGGCTCATCTTTCCCCCCCAGATTTTCCTGCCTAATACTGATACTTCAATGAAGTGGTCCTGCAAAGAACTATTCATCAAACCTATTCCACAGCTTAAAAGTGAAAGATACACAAAATATAAGTCCTTGAAGGCAAGGTCTATATCTTCATATTCCCTGAGGTGCCAAGCATAATATCTTTCTTCTAAAGGATACTTGACATCATTTGTGAAATAAATATTAAAGCAAAAAGGATCATAAGTCTTTGGCATATTTGTCTTGTGTCTAAGTGAATTGAGTACAGAAAATGATAGTTTGCACTCATTTCCATATTTACCCAAGAATTGGTATAGGAAGGGAGTGACAAAAATA
The DNA here is from genome assembly GCA_963573385.1 of Cacajao melanocephalus. Taxonomy (NCBI): domain Eukaryota; kingdom Metazoa; phylum Chordata; class Mammalia; order Primates; family Pitheciidae; genus Cacajao; species Cacajao melanocephalus. The sequence goes on along the minus strand of CAUYLG010012820.1, from coordinate 33,655 downwards.
TTGATCGCATGTATGAATTAGGATAAAGTAAGAAAGATAGTACATTTTACTCCAAATGACAGTTTTTTGGCAATTGATATTTTCCTCTTTAAAGCACAAAAATTTTCCATTTCAACTCTTTATACTGTTTTAAAATATGTATTATGTTCTTTTCTGCCTTAGTGAACTGAAGGTACCAAATATAGTGGAACGTTTTCTTAAGGATTCAGGAGTAACAAAATGATCTTCTGTTTATAATATGCTATAGATATCGATGGTTGCACACAAAGCTGCACAAAGACATGCCTAAGATTTGCTTTCTTAAACAAATCCTTGTTATTGGCATGGTTTTTCTTTCTTTAACAATTTACCGCTTTTTCCTAAAAGCAAAGCACAGAATGTGTAGTTGTACAATCCTTTGCCTGTGTAACATTAAGCTTTCCTGCAGACACACACTAGTAGATTAGAGCCTGAGACAGCATTCTCCTAGGATATTTCTCATCCTCCCACAGTAACATGAGCACTGTCCTGTGGGGTTTTCGCAGTGTAGAAGCTTCCAAACATTCTAATTTCAGAATCAAACACATTTTAAACTTGTAGTTAATTTAAGCAATCTAAAAGTATATTTTGGATACCCACTCATGTTTATACTAGGTGTCATAGAATAACAAGTTTGAGGATTATTTTTTTGTCCATAAGACCCTCAGAGTCTGCTGGGAAATAAAGGACAAATATGGAAACATACATAATACAGGATTATAATTACACTCTGATGGAATAAAGTGTACTTTCTAACTCACTGTCATGATGATATATAGAATGATAACTCTCTGTGAACTTGTGGGATATCAATGATAAAAATTACTATAGCTAAGTTGCAATTTGGGAGCCACAGGTAAACTTTGGTCTTTAAGAGGACTTATTTCTGAGTTACTCATTGAGGGTGCGAGATAATAAAGGTTTAAAACCCCTCATATGCTTAACTGGAAATATATTTTACAGATACAGCAAAAATATAATGAGCCATTCACTCCAACTCAAGGCTACTGAATCTCTAAATCCAAGTCCTTTTTCAGAATAAGGAGGCATGAGGAACACCCTGTCTGACTTCTTTGGCCATGGTGAAGCATTTCTTTCCTTGTTCATCATGAATTTATGAAATATATATCTAAGCCCAGAACACTCTTCCGATTAGAGCAGAACATACCTGACAGCCTATTCTGGCTTATTAGTGCCAGGACACCTTGACCAAGTAACTTTGTCCAACTTCCTAGAATATTTAAGTACACAATGATGCTGTCTAGAGGAAGAGATATTGCCTTATTCATCTGTATCTCTTCTAAAAGCCAGCTCAGGGGCTGGCTTATATAACATATGCTTAGCAAATATTTTGAGCATATCATAGGTCCATTAATATGATATTACCACCTTCTGCAGAACATTTGTGTTTTTTAAAATGCAATCCTATGATTTTTTAACGCCAGAATTGCTTCTATGCGTCCTACAATTCAGATTCCTAGGTTTCATTTTAGACTTACTGACTCCGAATTTGCCAATGGTGAGGGTCAGGGATCTGCCATTTCAGTATGCAACCTAGGCTAATTTGAGACTTCTACTTTTTAAAAATTGCTTAGAATTTTATCAAAAGAAAAGGTAAAATCTTACCACAGTGAAGCCTGGTCCTATTATTTCATAAACGAATTCACCATTAAAGTGATTTTTGAAAATGCATTTATTGTAATAATTTGAACCTTTTATGTAACTTTCCCCTTCATTACTCTTTAATGGCATTCAAGCCGAGAGTCAGACTTGGACAGTACTGTTATGTTTTCAGTAAACCAATGAGGCACAAAATGGTTTCCTGGAGAAAACATTGATAGTTTGGGACATTAGCTATGTGGGAAAACTCAACATTAGCTGTCTCTCTTGACAGGGAAATGAAAAGTCCCTATTTGAAAACATTCTCTGTAAGACCTATAACTCTGATAATTTCCGTGACATTTTACATGATAGAATAATAGGACAGGTTGGAGATGCAAAAATGCAATTCAGTAAACAAACACTTATGAGCATCTATCACATAAAGCCAAGCCCTGGGCTGGCTTTCAGAGGACACAGAGATAAGTAAAACAAGGTGTCGTCCTTTAGACAGTCTGAGTCGTAGTGTGACAAGGGCAGCTACTGGCAAAGCAGCATGCTGTTCACTCTGACCAAAGGATTACATAAACCACTATGAGGAGATGGGATTTTTGCCAGATTTTGAGGATGTTGAGTTAGGCCCTACATGCAATGGGAACAGGGTAAACAAAGGCACAGGAGGAAAGCATGTTCAGGAAGTGACCCCGAGTCCCTGTGGCTGGTGCTGAGGTTTTGTGGGGTGGAGGAGTAGCAGGAGGAGCTGAGGCTGCAGAGGCAGGCTGGGGTCACGTGTGAAAGGTCTACTGCCTCCATAAATAGATTCTGGGGCTCACTTTCTATATTTGATTTTGCCCGACCCATCAATCAAGCTGAAGCAACTTTTGAATGCAATTTGACATTTTAAGAACACTTGATGGAAATCCAAAGCATATTCATGAATATACATTTTCATTTCAGAAGGAAGCATAATTTATTCAAGAGCGTAACTAATAGTATGAGATCTAAAATGTTTGCTAGTTTATCTTACATGCAAAAAAGAGAGAGCCCTGGTACCATATTGAAATCAGTATTTTATAACAGAAGCATTCACCAAGGACTCATAATAAGATTTCAATCAGGTTGAACCCAGAATGTCCTACCTTCCTCAAAATTTTATTAATAGAAGTCTGCATTTGATTCATTTTCTACTTTATTATTCATAAAAATGGATTTAAAACCTTGAAAACAAGGCATGAACATTTTCTACAGCAATAGGATATATTAACCTAAATCTTCTGGACTACCTTTTTAGGCAATTAGGATGTGTTTTGGATTAAAGAAGCTTAACTATCTCTTATAATGAGCTTTCACTGTACAAATGACAAAAAAATTTTTCTTTAGCAATAAAGCACCTTAAAGGCATTAGCCTTAAACAGCACCCTTTCCTTTGGTCTCCTCCTGGATGTCAGTGGTTCTGTCATTAAACAACAGACCACTCCTTTCTGTACTTCCTAACAAAAGTAGTTATGTTCCTGAGAAAGGCCTCAGGAAAGAAAAAGAAAAAAAAAAAAAGAGAAAGCTGGCTGGTTTTAAATACCTGTGTTTCTACTTAGGGTGTCATTGACTCATAAGGCTTATGTAGACTAAATTATTTTAGGCTTTCTAGGAAGTTATCCAACAGAAGAGCTGATTACAGTGTGGCAAAGCTGACAAAATGCACATGTAACCACATGAGCAATGGAGTCACTTGAGCAATCTGGCCGTATCTATTCCTTTATTTTTATGTTAAGAAGCCAATTTATAGGTTTCCAGGAAAAACTATCCAGTATATGACTAATATGCCCCTTGGCTAGTTTGCTATAATTTCAGAAGCTGTTTTCATCTAAATTCAAATTATTCATGGTATCTGTGACAACACACTTTTTAAAGACAAACATTTACACAAGAAAAATTTAGCACAGATTTTTAACTGAAGCCCATATTCTATAAAATCTTCACAATGCAAAGTAAACTTCCAGGGTCAGCGCTAGCCACCATATCCAGTAGTATAATGTTTTCATCTTTAATTCCTATCAGAAGAATACATTCTGGACAATATTTTCAAAGAGTTCCTTACATGAAAATGTATACCTGGCTCCATATAGAAAAGCAGGCTGTGTGAATGTGCAGTAAATATGTCATTAGCATATTTACAATGGGAGGAAATGAAGAAAGTAGACTCAGTCCTTTGACTCCCAGTGCATGAGGACAGAACGACCTCAGCTCAGTATGCCTCCTCATTTGGGCCTCGCAGGGCACTAACAATAAGATGATGAGCTTAGCAATTACTAGGACATTAAAGCATAATGGACTCCTTGCCACTTCTTATAGACAATAATGATTGTTATAAGTATCATCTATTAAGCACTTCTCATATGCCAAGCACAGTGTTCAGCATTTGACATAATACTCTCTTAAGCTGCGCAACAACTATATGAGTTAATAGTGTATTATCATCATCCTTATTTTATGAACAAAGAAAACAGACTTAGCAAAGTTAAGCAATTTGCTCAAAATCACATGGTGCTATTAAGTTGCAGAGAAAGGTTTTGTCTGCAGAAAGACCTTTCCTTTCTATGACTTGTTTCAGTTAAAGAAGATACCTGGGAAATCTTTGTACACATGGGATTTACTCATAAGATTTACAAAAACGTAATAAGGTAAAGGCAAGGGCCATTAACCAAATGATTCCCATTATCCCTCGTGCCTAAATCTTTCTTCATGGTGGTTAGATGCTACCTGTTAAAGTAACTCCTTTTTTAACAGGAATTCAGACCATTTCTAGTGCCCAGAACACAAATGAAAACCCTGAGCAATGTAAAACAAGTATCTGAGTATTGGTGCTGTGATAGAGACCTTGAATTTTATTCTGAAAAAACTGGAGACATTGTTAATGACACATGGTCTAATGGCCTAACTGTATGTGTAATCTATACATATGTATGATTGCCTGCATATACAATCTTGTATGTAAAATCTGTTTATATGCATGATCAATATGTAATCTTGTATGTACAATCTGGTAACATAACAGGGAGAGAGTAACAAGAAAAGAAATGGTAACCGACAGCAGTGGGAAGGAGAGGGAAAAAAAAACCATGAAACCCTGTAATCTGTGGCCTTCTGGGTTTAGGGAGCAGAGTTACAGTAGTACTATGTAACTCAACAGCAACAAGAATGAAATCACTCACATAGAGATGGACATCACTCATATACAGAGAAGCACTTGCTCCTAATGATTATTTTTAAAAGTTATCTTAACATTAAAATTGGACAGATTTGAGTTTGAATCCTGGATTTAGTCACACTCTTTGTGTAATAAAAATAAACAAAGAACTTACCTTTGTAGGATATTGTGAGAATTGAGACAATATATGAAATCACCTCAAATTTAGTAGTCCTTCAAAAAATAGTATTTTCCTTCAAAGAACTCTTTCACAAGGCAGAAAAGAGTGTGATAACTGGGAGTACTTTTTTCCTTGTTAAAAATGTAATTGGATTTAGCCACTTAAAGGTGCTGGCATGATTTGTTGGGAAATTATAACTACATAGAATCTTTCATTTTCCAACAAAGCCAAGAAGACAGTGTTTGTACTACTCAGAACTCAGGCCGTCAAGGTAGCTTATCTGCTTAAGAGTATGTCAGGCCTTGGAAAATCTAGATCATGCCTTTAGACCGCCCTCTAATTCCTTCTTGCAATCCCTTTGTTATACTTTGTTGCACAGTCTGATATGTTTATCCAGAGTCTTAAATCTACAGAGCCACTGTCCTAAGAAATGTTTCAATGAATAATTTAAAGACAAAATTAACAATGGTGGTGAATATCGGGATAATCCCTGATGGTCTGTCTTGCTGCTTTGGCTGACTGAAGATGAGAGAGGAAGGGATGGAATATCAAAAAGTCCGACGCTCCTGGGAAAAGATTAATTGTTCCCGAGCCATGACAAGTCAACATCAGAAGTGGTTTTCAACCTGATTAATCAATCAGTGATAACTTGCTTCAGTGACCATGACTCTGGAATCAACCAGTCAGAGACAGCTTCACATTCTGGAAGGCAGCCAATCAGAGGCTGACTCACTCCACTGAGTCCTCTTCTAAGGCTGATCTGACCCCCTCCTGCCTCGGTAATGAACTAACATAAACCACACTTCTGAGGAACAACAATCCGCTCCTGCCTTTGTAACCAAACACTAAACTAAACTTAACTCCTGCCCACAATCCTATATAAAATCATCAATTTTCTTTGTTCAGTGAGAATATCTCTGACCAAGTAACCATTCCTATACTAAGTAATCAGTAAATTGAGCTTTCTTGGTTTCAGATACTGAATGTGGTCTTATCTCTTAACAATAATTGACATTTAATTGAAAAATAAATTAAAATTCATTCATGAATACTAGAGAATGAAGGTACTAAAACATTAAAGTAACTCAACCTAATTGTTCTCTACCATGCTTTGATATATATTGTTCCTGGTGTAAGGTATAACTTTCTCATCTTTCTTTTTTTTCTTTTGCCATGGAGTTTCACTCTTGTTGCCCAGGCTGGAGTGCAATGGTGCGATCTCGGCTCACTGCAACCTCTGCCTCCCAGGTTCTCTCCTGCCTCAGCCTCCCAAGTAGCTGGGACTACAGGCACCTGGCACCACACCTGGCTAATTTTTGGCATTTTTAGTACAGACAGGGTTTCACCATGTTGGCAAGGTTGGTCTTGAACTCCTGACCTCAGGTAATCCACCCACCTGGGCCTCCCAATGTGCTGGGATTACAGGCGGGAGCCACCGTGCTCAGCCTCATTTTTCTTTATTTGACTAATTCCTCCCTGTGGAGTGAGTTAGCTGATCCTCCACTTTGTGCACTTAACTATATGCACCGTTGATCTGTCTTGCCCTAGTCCCTGAGTTCCTTCTGGGCATAGAGAATGTCTTTCATCTTTGGGTCCCTAGCACCCAGCCTAATATCTGACATATTCTTTGCTGCAACAAGTATTAGTTGAGTCAAATCACAGTGTGATAAAAAAAAGAAATCCAGTATCTCTTCAATGGACATTATTAGTCTATTTGACATCAATGTTACTCAATTAACTTTTACCTATTATTTATTATTTAAAAAGGCTTACTTTCCACTGAATTATTTCTCCCTTCAATTCTGAGAAGCCAAACTTTGCTTGTTTTCACTCATCTAGTTCTTAAGGACTATTTTCATCCATAAATCTCTGAATGTTTGTTCCTTTCCCTTAGCCTAGGGCCCTTCTACGTCCTTCTTCCCACTTCCCTCTCTGTGATAATTTTTAATTGCTATACTATATTTTCTTTTCCCAGTATGTGTGTTTTCTTCCTCCCTTTACACCTTTCATAGCTCAATGGCATGTTTTGTAATTTTAATTTTTAGGCATATTGCAAATATTACTATGTCAAGTTCAATTACTCAAGAACAATATTCAAAAACTGAAAAAGTAGTAGAAATCACATTACATTCTTATTCTAACCCAGTGAGTCAAACTATAAAGCCAACTCTTAAATTCTCATACTCTAAGAGGGAACAAAGAAAATGTAGATAAAAATGTACCCTTCATCCAAGCCATAATTTAGTGATTACCCTATAAAACTATTTATAAATGCTATTAAGTCAGAGGTCAAAATTAGCTAATTTGATTTCCAGCTTCTTCCACTTCTCTGCTCACCCCCTGGCTTACAAGCCTGCAAAACAGGGACTAAATGTAGGAATAGAGAAGAGCAGCAGCCTCACCTCCTTCCGTCTCTAGAGGGCAGGAATTTTAAGATCCAGCTACTTCAGCTTCAAAATTTCATCCATTCTGTTTCGAAATTTGGATTTTATGACAGGGCCCTACAGAGCCTATTAATTCAGGATACCATAGATGGAGTTCTCGCCCATCTGTCCACTCAAGAGTTATATTTAGGGCAAATACTTGGGGCAGTGAGTGGACTTTAGGACAATCACAGTCCCCGCACTTAATAGTTCCAAATAGGGCAATCCCTTTTAGCCTCTTGAAGGTGTGTGCAGGTAGAATTGAGGTGTCTGGTCCTTTTAATAAGCACTAAACTGTTACTACTTTACTGTTGAAGTCCTTCAATGGCTCACTGTCATTTAGAGATAAGTTCTGAATTCTAAAGCGTGGCATTTGAAGCTCTCTGTGGGCTGGCTCTTGTCTAGCTTTCCGTGTTCACCTCCTGCTATTGTTTCATTGTGCAGCTGGTGTTCCTGATACTCAAAAATACCGTCAGGTAACATGACATGCAATTGGTATGTTAACGACCAAGAATTCTCTCCTTGTGCTATTCTGTTGGGCAAATCCCAACTTCTTCAAGTAAGCTCAGGGTCAATCTCTCTGTGACATCTTTTCCGAATCACTAGATTTGTATAGGCCTCTGTAAGTGGCAATCATTGCATGGAATTCTTTCTATTTGGTGTGTCTTCCCTGCCAGCTTTCTTGATGTTAACTTGTACAGCAACTGTGTGCATTACATCCATATAATCATAGTTGCAGGCAAGGCAGGGAAAATTTATTGAGCCCTTATTATGTGCCAGACAGGTATTAAGCTAGAATTCAGGAAATGCTAGAATGCAGTTGGATACAGGAAAATTTCTAGTGAGTTTTGCAGCTGGAAAGTTAGTTCCTCTTTTCTCCCTTTTCACTGTCTTTGCTTGTTTTATGATGATTTTGCTATTAAATCCTAATTTGGGTGCAAACTATTTCATAAAATGATCTTAGGTAAATGGATCTAAAAAGCATGACTGAATGTCCACCTGCTTGCTAAGAGGAAGAAGGTACTTAGTAGATGGGCTCAGGAGCCTAGCCCAGAGATGGTGGCTTATCTAGTACACCAGGCATTCTCACTGCTACCACAAGGGCCATCTGTACTTTGAAAGGACCCTTTGCAAAAGGCACATTTACAGATGAGATGCTGACCTTGACTGGGATATGTCTGTGCTTTTTCCCACTCTTCCAGTTATGGAAAAACATTACAGAATGATATGTTTACAAAATATGAACCAGTTTCCCTAAGCCACCCCCATGGGGGAGGGTCTAGTTTATGATCTTTGGCAAAAGATAGGGAAACACTGTAATTCTGAAGTCCAAATCCTGAAGGCAAGAGTACCAGAGAGTATGGGGCCAGCATCAACCAATATATAACTCAGCAGGGCTATTGGCTCCACCCTCAGCTGCCTCAAGGTAAAGACAGAAAGAACTAGGGATCCCCCAAGGCCTTTGCTAACTGCTTGGGATGGTACTGAAGTGGCCTCAGTGGAATGGCAGGACAAAAGTCCATGATCTTAAGGTCATGAAGAAACGCATTGGAAAGGTTTTGTTGTCAGATAACTGGCTTTTATTACTGCTGTGCTACTTAGTAACTGTAAGTTTGAATAAGGTACTTAACCTCTTTGAGATTCCATTTTTTTCCTTTATAAAATTATAAAACAAATATACAAAAAGAAACGTGTCTAAAACATAATAAGTATGATAACCATTCTTCCACTTCTTTATGAGATTGTCATAGCAGGCCAGTGATCATAATGCAGTGATCACTATGATCACGGATACCTGGAAAAGTCATATGTTGAAAGGCATTGGAAAGGTATGAAAACAGTAAGGACTAGATGAGCTAACGTTCCAGAGAGGGAAGAGCCTATTCTAGGCTGTTTTCTGCCCTTGAGGCATTTGCTGATTCTGGACCAAGGCTAAGAACTGGGTTTGGCACAGACAGAGGAACGCTGGTGAAGGAAAGAGAGACCACGGGAATTTTTGGCAGTTGCATGGGGCTGTTGTGACAGAGTGGTAGCTAGAAGATCTGCACAGAGGAACCTCAAACATGTGGCCAACTTTCTCCTCAAAAGCACTGATTATTGGGACAATCTGGATTCTGGGCCAAATACTTTTAATGGTCAGAGAGAAATCTCTCGCAGCTGCATGGTATATAGGTGACCAAGTCTGGCTTAAGTGAGGGGCTTGCCACAAATACACATATGGTCTCCATCTCAAGATATTTGTCAGGTTTTAAAGTTGTTCAGGGAGGCTAAAAAGCTAAGCTAAACAACTCTGAAGGAAAGAGCAGAATTCCCACAGTCTTCTAGGATAGGAGGAGACAGATCCTTCCAGCTCACCATCCAAAGCCAGGGGTGGTCGGGGGGAGTGGCCCATGTCCAAGGAACAGGGCAAATCACAGGAAGACCGAGCCTTATTAAGGCTGCAACTTATCCTGGCCCAGCCTAGGCCCTGAGTGGACTGAGGGAATCAGTCCCTTGCTCTGACTTAGCAAGGAAAGGCAGAATCCTCTCAGGGAGGAGATCATTGGGAGCCTCTGGTTCTTTTCCATAGTTCAGTATACAAGAAAAAAATCACCAGACATGGGCATAGGCAGGGAAATATGGCTTATCAAAGAAAAAAAATAACAGAAGCTGACTCGTGAACTATCCAAATATTGAAATAACTGATTAATAAGATAAAGAAAATAGAAAAAACAGATGGATAAAATGGATGAGAAAAGTAGAGAAATTCACAAAAGTGGAATCTATGAAAGAGAATAAAGTGGACATTCTAGAAATGAAAAATATAGTATCTGAAAAGAAAAAGAAAATGGCTGGGTTAACAGCAGTCTGAATACAATGGAAGACAGGATAAGTGAACCTGAAGATAGTTAAATGAAAAATATTCGAATGAAGTATGGAAAGAAAAAAAGTATGAAAGAATTCAAGTAAGACCCCAAGAGACACACGGCACATAAAAAAAGGTCTAGTGTACAGCAAATGATCATCTCACAGGGAAAGAAAAGAGAGAACAAAATCAAAGCAATATTTAAAAAGATAAAAGCTGAAAATTTCCCAAAAACTGATGAAAACATCAATCCATAAATTCCAAAAGCACAGTGAATCCCAAGCAGAATAAAAACAAAGAGACCACACTTAGGCGGATCACAGTCAAATTGCTGAAAACAATGGTGAAAAGAAAAATCTCATATGAAGTCGGAGAAAAAAGAGCACATTACCTTCAAAGGAACCACAATGAGACTGACATTTGCTTTTTAAATAAAAACTATGAAGGCCAGATGAAATAGACTGACATATTAAAGTGTTGACAGAATAATATACTGCCAATATAGAATTCTACCAGCAAAAAATATGCCTGGGAAATGAAGACAAATAAAGACATTTACAGACAATCGAAAGCCAAGAGAATTAATTACCAGCAGACTTGCATTACTGTAAATATTAAAGAAATAAATTTAAGGCTAAAGACAATTTTTCTTTATTGAAATATTGGAAGCCTGTAACTTTAGGAAGGAATGAAGAATGTTGAAAACATAACAGGTTGTTTGAAGAACCACAACCATGATATAAGGGTATATAAAATATATGACAACAAAAGTACAATGGGTGGAAGGAATGAAATTAAATTGTTACTGGGTTCTTATATTGTTTGAGAAGAGGTAAAAGTATTAACTTAAGGTAGACTGTCATAAGCCAAGATTTCGTATTGAAATCTCTGGGGCAATGAATACAAAAATCATATAAATGGCCCAGGCGTGGTAGCTCATGCCCATAATCCCAGCACTTTGGGAGGCTGAGGCAGGCAGATCACTTGAGGCCAGGAGCTCAAGACCAGCCTGGCCAACATGGTGAAACCCCGTTTCTACTAAAAATACAAAAATTATCTGGACATGGTGGCACACTGCTGTAGTCTTAGCTACTCAGGAGGCTGAGGCAGGAAAATCAGTTAAACCTGGGAAGTGGAGGTTGCAGTGAGCCGAGGTCGTGGCACTACACTCCAGCCTGGGCAACAGAGCAAGACATCATCTCAAAAATAAATAAATAAATAAATAAATAAATAAAATAAAAAGACCAGTTCAGACTCAACAAAAACATAACCCAAATGAAAAATAGGCAAAGGACTTAAACAGACATTTCTCGAAATACACACAAATAGCCAACAAGCGTATGAAAAGATGCTCTTCATCACTAGCCATTATGGAAATGCAAATCAAAACCATAGAGATATCACTGTTAAGATAGCTACTATTTAAAAAAACACACACACAGAGAAAACACCAAATGTTAGACTAGTCTGGGCGACATGGCAAAATCCCATCTCTACAAACAAAAAAAATTAGCTGGGTGGGATGGCATGAGTCTGTGGTCCCAGCTACTTGGGAGACTGAGGTGGGAAGAGCACTTGAGCCTCGGAGGTTGATACAATGAGCCATGATTGTGCCACGGACTCTAGCCTGGGCAACAGAGCAAGACCCTCTCTCAAAAAATAAGATAAAATAAATAACAAAAATAAAATAGAATAAAATGTGCAGAAGGACATTTCCCTAATACAGTAAAGGCCATTTAGGAGAATCCTACAGCTAACATAATAATCAGTGGGGAGGCGGGGGAGGGAATTCAAAGTTTTTTCTTTAAGATTTATTACAAGGCAAGGATGCCTTGCCACTTCTGTACAACATAGTACTGGAATTACTAGAAAGAGCAAATAGACAAGAAAAAGAAGTCAAAGGCACCCATATTGGAAAGGAAGAAGTAAAATTGTTTGTTTGCAGATGACATGTTGTCTACATGTAGACAACCCTAAAGATTTCACAAAAAAATTGTTAGAACTAATAAATTCAGTGAAGTTACAGGATACAAAATTAACACACAAAAATCAGTTGCATTCTTTATACCAACAACCACTTATCTGAGAAAGAAATAGAGAAATCCCATTTATAACAATATCCAAAAGGATAAAATACTTAGAAATAAATTTAACCAAGAAGGTGGATGATCTCTGCACTGAACACTGTATAACACACTGATGAAAAAAATTAAAATACAAATCAATGGAAGCATATCCCATGTTTATAGATTGAAAGAATTAATATTGTTAAAATGTGCATATTACCCAAAGTGATATATAGATTGAACATGATCCCCATCAAAATTTCAATGACAATTTTCACAGAAATAGAAAAAACTATTCTAAAATCTGGGCGGAACCATGAAAGACTCCAAATTGCTGAAGTAATCTTGAGAAAAAAGAACAAAGTTAGAGTCACCAACTTCCTAGTTTAAAGTTCTGTTACAAAGCTATAGTGATCAAAACAGTATGGTACTAGCATAAAAAGAGACACATAGACCAATAAAATGGAATAGAGAGCTCACAAATAAATCCAAGAATTTAGGGTCAACTAATTTTTGACAAGGTGCCAAGAATATACAATGGTGAAAGGACAGTCTCTTCAATAAATGATGTTGGGAAAAACAAATATGCAAAAACTGAAATTGGACCTTATCTTATATTATATTCAAAAACTAACTCAAAATGGATTAAAGACCTAAACATAAGACCTGAAACTGTAAAACTCCTAGAAGAAAACATAAGGAAATGCTACTTGACATTGGCCTTGGACATTTTTTGAATATGCCACCAAAACCTTAGGCAACAAAAGCAAAAAATAAACAAGTCAGACTACATCAAACCAAAAAGCTTCTGTACAGCAAAGGAAACAATCAACAAAATGAAAAGGCAACCTGCATATTGAAAGAAAATATTTGCAAATCATATATCTGAAAAGGATTAATATCCAAAATATATTAGGAACTCACACAACTCATTAGCAAAAATCAAATAACCTAATTAAAAAATGGGCAAGAGACCTGAATAGATTTTTTTTTAAAGAAGATATACAAATACCCAATAGGTATATGAAAAAATACTTAATTAATAGGGAAAAGCAAATCCAAACCACAGTGAGACATCACCTCCTACCTGTTAGGATGGCTATGACCAAAAAGTGTTGACAATATAGAGAAAAGGGAACCCCTGTACACTGTTGATTGGAATGGAAATTGGTATAGCCATTATGAAAAAAGTATGGAGGTTCCTCAAAAAAAAAAAAAAAGAAAAAAAAGAAAAGAAAAAAGAAAAAAAGAAATAGAACTATCATATGATCCCTCTTCTGGGTATACACACAAAGGAAATGAAATCAGTACCTCAAAGAGATTGCTATAGTTTGGATATGGCTTGTCTCCACCAAAAGCCATGCTGAAATTTGATCCCCAGTGTGGCAGTGTTGGAAGGTGGGGTCAAGTGGGAGGTGTTTGGGTCATGGAGACATATCCTTCATAAATGGCTTGGTGCTTTTCTAAAGTGGTGAGTTCTCTCTCTGGGTGGACTGGATTAGTTCTCATGAGAATAAATTAGTTCATGCAAGAGTCTCTTGTTATAAAGCCAGGATGACCCTGGGTTCTGTTTCTTCACACAGGTCAGCTTCTTCTTTGACTTTCTTTGCCATGTTATGGTGCAGCAAGAAAGCCCTTGCCAGAAGCCAAGGCCATGTCCTTGAACTTTCCAGTCTGCAGAACCATGAGCTAAATAAACCTCTTTTCCTTATACATTACAAGATATATAAGGAAAGATGAACTAAGAGGATATATGCACTCTCATCTTCATTGCAGCATTCACAATAGTCAAGATATGGAAACAATCTAAATGTCCATTAATGGATGACTAAATAAAGAAATGGAATATTATTCAGCCTTAAAAAAAGGACAGTGTGCCGTTTGTAACAACATGGATAAACTAGACATTACACTAAGTGAAATAAGCCAGACACAAAAAACCACTGCATGAGCTCAGCTATATGTGGAGTATCTGTAGAATGAATATGTCTAGTATCAGTACAGCATGATGACTACAGTTAATACTGTATCATTTACTGTAAATTTGCTAAGAGTAGATATCAGGTACTCTCACCATGCATACACATAAGGGGTAACTATGTGAGGAGATGGATATGTTAATTAGCTTGACTACAGTAATATTTTCACTATGTATATCAAAATATGTTGTACACCTTAAGTATATAAATTTTTAAAAATAAATGATTGACCTTTTGTATATGCTGACTACACTAACCCCTTTATTAGTTCTAGAAATTTAAAAAACAGGCCCTTTGAGATTTTCTACATAGATAATTATGTCATTTGAAAATAAGGACAGGTTCATTTCTTCCCTTCCAATCTACACAATTTAATCTTTCTTTATTGTACTAAGACTTCCACTATGGTGTTGAATAATAGTAATAAGTGCAATCTTGCCTTTTTCATGAATTTAGGGGAAAAGCATATAAATTTTCCATTAAGAATGATGTTGGCCAGGCATGATGGCTCATGCCTGTAATCCCAGTACTTTGGGAGGCTGAGCGGGGTGGACCACTTCAGATCAGGAGTTCATGACCAGCCTGGCCAACATGGTGAAACCCCATCTCTACTAAGAATACAAAATTAGCTGGGTGTGATGGCAGGTACCTGTAATCCCAGCTACTTGGGAAGCTGAGCAGGAGAACTGCTTGAACCTGAAAGATTCCATCTGGGAGATGGAGGTTGCAGTGAGCTGAGATTGCACCACTGCATTCTTGCTGGGCAACACTGTAATACTCCATCTCAAAAAATAAAAATAGATTAGAATGATGTTACTTGTAGAGTTTTTATAAGTGTACTTTATCAGATTGAGAGGTTGAGGAAATTCTCTCTTCTTGGTTTGCTGAGAATCTTTCACCATGAATAAATGTTATATTCTTTCAAATGATTTTTAGGCATCAATTGATATGATTATGTGGCTTTTCTTCTGCAGACTGTAATATGATAGATCATATTGATTGATTTCTGAATTTTGAACTAATCTTGCATTCCCAGGGAAAAAACTCATTTGGCATGGTGTATTAATTCTTTATATACATTGCTGGGTTGAACTTGCTAATATTTTGTTGAGGATTTGTGTGTTTGTGTTTATAAGATACTGATCTGTAGTTTTCTTTTTCTGTACTGTCTTTTGTCTGGTTTGGTATCAGGTAATGTTAGTCTATAAAATGAGATGGGAAGTGTTCCCTCTTCTATGTTCTAAAAGAGGTTGCAGAATTGCTGTTATTTTTAAATGCTTGGTTAAATTCACCAGTGAAACCATTTGGACCTAGATATTTATTTTTTGAAATGTTTTAAACTAAGAATTCAATGTGTTTAATAATTTTGGGGTTATCTCTTTTATCTTGGGTGGCTTTTAGTAGTTTGTGGTTTTCAAAGAAGCCCATTTCATCTAAGTTGTCAACTGTATTTCTGTAGAGTTGTTTGTAGCACTGCCCTATTATCCTTTTAATATTTACAGAGACTGTAGTGATATCCCCTTTTTCATTTCTAGTATTGGTAATCCGTACCTTATTTCTCTTTTTATTGGTTAGTCTTGGTAGGGTTTTACCAACTGTATAGGCTTTTTCAAAGAAACAGCTTGGTTTCATTGATTTTCCTTATTTTTTCTTCAGCCTGTAATTTCACTATTTTCTGCTCTTATTTTTATTTACTTTCTTCTACTTGACTTATGTTGCTCTTTTTCTAGTTTTTAAAAGCAGGGGCTTAGCGTAGAGGTGTGAGAACTTTATTCTTTTCTAATACAAGCACTTAATGCTATAAATTCCTTCAAAGCACTCTTCAAACTTTGATATGTTGTGCTTCCATTTTCACTTAGCTTAGCATATTTTCTAATTTCTCTTGAGAGTTCCTCTTTGACCCATGGATTATTTAGAAATGTGTTGCTCACTTTTCAAGTGTTTGAAGACTATCCAGATGTCCTTATTTTCCACTGTGGTCAGAAAACATACTTTGTATGATTTTACTTCTTTAAATTTTGTTAAGGTTTGTTTATGACTCAGTACATGGTTTATCTTGGTGAACATTCCATGTGCTCTTTCTGAGTGGAGTGGGCAATAAATGTCAGTTAGATCCAGTTGGTTGATGGTGTTGTTGAGCTCTTTCTGTATACAGGTACTTGTTTTTCTATCTACTGGTTCTATTTATTACTTAGAGAGGAGTGTTGAAATGCTTCAATTATAATTGTGGAATTGTCTCTTTCTCCTTTGGGTTTTGTCAGATTTCACTGCACGTAATTTGAGGTTCTGCTGTTAGGTACATACACATTTAGTATTGTTGTGTCTTCTTAGTGAATCAATCATTTTATCATTATGTAATGTCCTTCTGTACCTCTGGTAATTTTCTTTCTGCTGAAGTCTGCTTAATTTGATATTCACATAGCCACCCCAGCTTTCTTTTGATCAGTGTTTGCATGGTATCCATTTTCCAGCCTTTTAGTCTTAAACTATCTATGTCATTATAATTGAAGTGGGTTTCATGTACAAAGAATATTTTTAGGCCATTCTATTTGTAATCCATTCTGACAATTTCTGTCTTCTAATTGAGGTCATTAGAACATTTGCATTTAAGGTAATTATTCTTGTGACTAGATTTAGATCTACTGATTTATTGCTCGTTTTGTCTGTTCTCTCTATGGTATTTTTTTTTCACTTTGTCTGATCTCTTTTAAATTATTCAAACATTTTTCAGTCTTCCATCTCAAAGCATTTATTGTGATTTTTACTATGTCTCTTTGAATAGCGTTTCTTTTGGGATTACAAAATATGTACTTATTTCATAGTCTACTTAGTATCAGTATTTTATCACTGTAACTGGAATGTTGGAATCTTCTCCTTATAGTTCCATTTACCCTCCCTCTTTTATGCTATGTAAATATATGTCTCATAGATTACGTCTAAATACATTGAAAACCCTCCCTGAGATCTCCCTGGTACTTTTAGTTCCCAAAGTTCTCTTTTTTGGTTCTCTGGCTAGAAACTTGATGTTCCAGTTACCCCTCTATGCCACACATTTCTGTATTTGGACCCTTGTTGGGCTCAAGTGACAGGACAAGAGAGAAAGGAAAAGAGGAAAGCAATGTGGGTTGACCACACCCTGTTGGAACTGCAGCTTGACTGAATGGAGAGGAAGTTTCTTTTCCCTTTGAGTTTTGGCTCTTGATGGTCATCATTGCCACGGGATTGTGTAGGTATTGAGATGTAAGAGTACAGGGAAAAGAGAGAAAAAGGTAAGGGCATACCTACATTCTGATAATTATAACCTCCCTTTTCAGTAACTCATGTCAGAGTTAGATAGATTTTCTTGGAGCTCTCTCTGTTCACAATACCCATTTCTGATTTTCTGGCTGCGTTGATTTAAGGCTGGGGTATCGGAGGAGAAACCATAGTAAATCCTATGGTAGTAGTACTTAAAATTCTGGTGTTCTTTCTTGATGCACCTACTTCCATTACAGAGTCTTCAAATACCTTTTCCATGCATTCTGTCCATGTTTTATAGTTATATTCAGTGGGAGAGAAAGTGAAGTGTGCTTATTCCATTTTACCTGGAACCAGAAACTCTATTAATTGATTTTGCTTTAAAGTATATTTTGCCTAATGTTAATAAACGGCTATACAAGCTTTCTTTTAGTTAGAATTTACCTAAAATGTATTTTTCAATCAAGTCATATTTTAAGCAGAATACGGTTGGTTTTCTTTCCAACAGACTGATACTCTTTGTCTTTTAACTGAAGCATTTAGTGCATTTCCATTTAATATAATTGTTGATACATTTCATCTAATATCTAGCTTTTTATTTCATATTATCAGTTGTCTTGTTTATTCTACTTCCTCTTTCTTATTTATTGCATTCTTTTGCACTGATTTTTAATTCTGTTGTTCCCATTTATTAGTTTAAAATTTGTATACTCTGTATTCTCTTAGTGGTAAGCCTAGAAATTTAGCATGCATACTTAATGTCTACATCAAATGTTGCAAATTTAATCCCTTCCTTGGTCTTCCTCCTGGATAATATGGGGATCTTAGGACACTTTCATTCCACTCACCCCTGTCCCAACTTGTTATTATTATTTTGAATTTCATTTGTTTTAAGACTATTTTATCACTGTTTTAAAACTATTAATTATTTTTAATTCAATATTTGATATTTGTAACTGATATTAAAATAGTCTATCTTAAATATTTAAGTGTGAAGTGTTTCCATTTACCCATGTATTTACCACATTCTTTGCTCTTCATTTCATCTTGCGTTTCAGACCTTCAATCTGGGATCACATTTTTTGCTTAAAAATGTACTTTAAAATTCCTTTATGGTGGTCTGCTGGTGGTAAATGCTTTCAGTTTTACCTCATCTGAAAATGTCTTTATTTAATCTATGTTCTTGGAAGACAGTCTCATTAGTTATAGAATTCTAGTTTAGCATTTATTTTCTCCTAGCACATTAAACATGTAATTTGATTGTCTTTTGGATTCCATTATTCTGTTGACCAGTCAGCTGTCAATCTGTTGCTTCTTAAAAGTAATCAGTCTGTTTACTTGAACTGCTTTTAAGATATTCTCTTTTCATTGGTGTTTTTCAGTTTCATGATCACTACAAATCTATGTATACATTTCTTGTTTGTTTGTTGTGCTTGGCATTCACTGTTTTTGTTTGTGTGCATTAGTGCCTTTCACTGGTTTTAGAAAATCCTCACCCATTTTTCTTCAAATATTGCCTTTGTATTCTTCTCTTTTTCCTCTTCTTATGGAACTTTGTTAAACATTATTTATCCTCTCACTCTATTCCCCATGTACCTTAAGTTTTCTTCTATTTAAAACAAAATCTTTGTGACGTACTCTGGGCAAATTCTTCAGAACTCTCTTCTATTAACTAATTTTCTCTTTATCTTTGTGTAAACTGTTCTTAAATATACCCATTGGGTTTTAATATTGTTATACATTTTTACATTCCTTGCAGATATAAAGTTACTTCTTACCCAAACATTTTTGATCATTCTTTATCATTTTCTATTTCCTGATGATACTGTAAATCTTATCTTTTATTTCTTTAAACAGAGTAAGCACACTATTTGTCTGATACTTCCAGTATGTGAGGTCTCCACTGTTTTTTGTTGTTGTTGTTTGTTTTTTTCACTGGCCATTATTTCCATCGGTTCTTGCTCAAGGTGTCTTGTTTCATTAACTGTGGAATGCTTATTGGGGGATTTTTGAGGTCTAGGATAAAGATGCATTCCTTGAGAGGATGTGAATTTGCTTTTTCCAGGTACTGAGCACACTACCAGTCTGAAGCATCTTAAACTAAATTCATGATTCAAGCTTTTTCTTTTCTTTTTTTTTTTTTTCCCCACTTGGGTATGTGAATTGGGGTTGAAATTCCACTCAAGCCTATCCGAGGTGATCTATCATAGGTTAGGGATTGTCTCTTCTGGGGCTGTGACACAGTATATGGTTATAACAAAGTAAGAAATATATATCCAGAGAAAAAACTTAATTATAAGTGAATCTCATAACTGAGGTAGTCATACCTTATGATGCATAATGTTTTTGTTCTTAAATTCATAAAATAACTACTAATGCTTGAGCGCATTAATTATTTTACTTCATGCTGTGCAAACAGCTAAGGGATAATGGCCTCCCTTTGGTAAAAAAAATCATAATACTTTCTATTTAAATGCTTAGTTTGCTTCCACCCCTATTTCATATTTCTTCTTTGCCATTTCTTTGCTATCCACCATCGTCCCCATGGTTTTCCAGTTAACCATCAATGCAGATTGGATGAAGTAAAGAATTGGCATAAGTATTATTTCATCAATCCAGTCATCCTCCCTGCCTCAGTCTTTCTTTCCCATACTTATGGGAGGTGAAGGAAGGTGACAGAGGATAATGTTAGGCAGATGAAATGTACTTAAAAGAGCTAATGGCTTAACAAAACAGGAAAAATCAAGGAGTGGAGAAGGATAGGGGATACACAGCGGATGATGTGGAATTGTTTTTACCCACCTTCATGGAACTAAGTCTTTTCCAATTCTCTAGTACAAGACCACAAATAAAAGAAGTACAAGACACACATAAGAAAAAAGTGCATTCAGATGAAAATTGTTTGATAACACCTCTCTAGAAACTTGGTGGGTTAGGCAAAATGAGGATTGGCACAATCTGTGGCATAGTCTTACCTAAGGTGGCTTTCTCTTCTAATGGCACAGATCCATCACAGTTGGTACAAAAGCCCATATTTCATTGACTAAAAGTGGCCAAAGGCTTATTCCTATTTCAAAGTATATTACTTGATAGTATATATAAGGATGTATCATTATTGTTTTTACGTTCCAAGGCACTTGTAAAAGCCATAAAAATAATTTTGCTCTCAATATGTCAATCGATTTCCTTTAATCTTATTTGACTGTGCTCTAGAAAACAAGAAATAAAAGACAAAGTTCAGCTACTTGTATGTAAATTTGAACTGGGATACAAGAGCAAAGGAGAACATTTTTGCTGAGGCAAACTGCTGAGAAAAATAAAAGTAGTTATGCTGTTAGCAATCTGCTTCTTCTTACCTAAAACATAAATCTCACTGTTGACTACAGCTGTACTGAATCGGTACTTAGAGTACTTCATGGGTGCCCGCACACTCCATTGATCTTGGCTGGGGTCATACTGCAACAGTTTGTTGCTTAATCGATCAGGCTCTTCATCAGGAAGATCCATCTGTATGAAATATGACAGCCAATATAATAACATACAATTTAGCAATTTTTGTGAGTACATGAATGCAATTAATCAAAGCAGACAGCCAAGAAGATAAATAGAGGTTAACTGCAGTAACTCATACTCACAAACACACCAAACCCCATGACTTGGATTATAAGTATACTGTCAATATCAGAGGTATTTATATAAAATAATGAGCCTAAGGTGTTCAGTTATAGCAGACAATCTGTGATCTTAGCAGTGGAACATTCATTATAGCTTTTTTTTTTTAAAGAAGCAACTGCAAAGCCTTAAAAATAAAACCAAGCTCTCTTGAATAGTATTTAAAGTGTAATTCTATTTTACCAAACTTTATAGTTGTTGATTTTAATATTTGTGAGAAACTAATTTTAATAATTTATAAGGCATTTTCTTTACATTTTTTAATCCATATGAAACAAAGTTGCCAAAACATTTTAGTGTCTTTGCAATTATTTTTACACCATAATTATGACGTATATAGAAATGTCATGAATTCATTTCTCAAGATTTATGGACTAATAAAAATTATTTGCAGTTATTTTAACATATTTTATAAATTTTTAATGACTAGAGAAGGTACAAATTAAACAACTTTATTTTTACATAGATGTGGCTTTTCCTATTCATAAATGTTAGGAGAAATAATGTTTTTTGTATACATGTATGTGGAACTTTATATGACTTCAAACTGAGGATTCATGAGTATCATTTTTCTGGGATGCAAGTGTTCAACAAAGAAATAACTGGCATATTTATTAAAGTTTATGCAATTAATTTTAGTTAACTCCTTTAAATACACCAAGAGTTATGCTCACTATGGCACACGCACAACCCTGTCTGATCTTTCAATTTAGCGTGTTATACAATGTACTCAATCAGGTAGCAAAGCTTTTCCTCTATGCAGTAAACATCCACCTTATCTGTTCAGAGACTTTGTAAATTAACAAATGTTGACTTTATAGTTTTAATTTTCCTTCTAATTTAAGTACTTAATCTCTATTTTAGTGAAAGAAATGCAAAGAAAAGCTTCTAAGTTGTTTTTGAAGCTTATTCATGCAAAATTAACTATGTAAATGGATAGTTTTGAAAAAACTTAATTATAAATAATCTGTTAGGTTTCTCCTGCTAGCTGTGATGAAATCTGTACTACTTTTTGACATATAGCAGAAAATTTTAAATGTGTTAAATGTGAGGTTTAAGTTGTTAAAACAGGTATGATATACTATAAATAAATGGCGAAATCCAAGCTTCTAGAATGAATGCCAATAGCATCAGTTTCATCATGAAGCAAAATTGGAGAAACAAAAAATAATATAGGCAAAAATAAATTTACTTTATACCATGAGGATGACCTATGAGCGAGTGAGATTAGTGTTTTTAGAAAGTCCAGCTGGCCAGGGCATAAGGCAGCTGGAGTGATGCTATGAAGAGTGCTCCCAGGCACCTAGAGATGACATCCAGAAGGGAGGGAGAAGGCCACTGTGGTCACACACCCCTGATTTTTCATTCTGGTTTGCCATCACTTCACTGGCCTTCAACAAAAACAGTATTCTGGGTTCTCTGCCTGCCAATGTCCAATAAAAACATCAAGTGTTGCAATCACAATATGCTTTCATAGAAATGATTGTGCCATCACAGATCTGTATTCTAGTGTCTCACTTAGGGTAAGAATTTTAAATATGGAAAAGGACTATGATTTACTTGCTTCAGGTCACAGAGCTATTAGACACACAGAACTGGATGAGGATCCAGCTTTTCTTCCTCCTAGTTAGATACTCCTTACAGATAATCCCTCAGCGCAAACATCTTTCATAATTAGCAAGGATGGAAGGATTATGAAGAACACAGCATGAATAGTGAATCAAGTCATGTCTATGAAAACACACTTTAAAAACCCATTCTGCTAAATTGCTTTAACACTTTAAAACCTTAAGTTATATTCTATAAAACAGAAAGCATTTTACCAAAATATAAGTCATATTCTTTTAGTATTCAACAACTACAACAATTTGTAACATAGCAGCCAGACTCAGTGTAGCCATGCCAATTGTGTATACAGAAAATTTCTTAACCTGAGGTGTCCAGCCTCCAATCACATAAAGTTTGTTATTCACTGTCACTACAGCATGACATGCCAATTGCAGTGGAAGGGGAGACACCCTTTTCCAGTTGTCCCATTCTACAGAGTACTTATCAACATAGTTTGTAATAAGATACTGGTTTTTAATTTTCATCTGTCCTCCTATAACATAGAGGTCATTATGAATACTGCCCAGAGCATAGAGTTCTCGAAATTCAGCTGTGCATAACTTTTCCCAAAACTGGTTTCCTCTATCATGATATCTGCAAATCAAGAGAGAAAGAGAGAGTATCCAGGATTAGAGGTAACATGAAAGCAATTTACTCAAGAAATACGCTTACTTATTTTCTGACCAAAAATAATGAGATATGGTTCTTCCAATTGGAGGACAAAAAGCATTAATACAAGATAGTGATATAGGTTTGCTTTTTTTTTAAAGCCATGATGAACAAAGTATAATGTGCTTTAAAATAATTAACTACATATACCTGAAGAATTTTAGAAAAAAATATAGAGAAAAACTATAGATTATCCAGGACTAGCCTTCATTTTCTAATTCCAGGAAAGAAAATCAAGAATGAATAGCTTTTCAGCAAATCATTTGTAATTGTACCATAAAAGTAAGCAAAAATACAAGTATGCCTTATTCTATGGACAAGAAATATCACTTTAATATGAACATTAAATAAATCACAGCTTTAGGGCAGAGAATCTAAAAACATCTCAATTCATAAATTTCTCATATGTAGAATTTTAAGAACTGTTGTGGTTCCAGCTTGCTTACAACTGGGTCAAGAGTACTGTGTAGATGTCTGTTGGGCACTTAACATCTATTTTAATCTACTAGATATGGCAATTTTGGTAATTTCTTCCAGAGTATCAGTCTAAGAAGAGTCTTAAGAGCTAGGGACACTAGTATATATGGTCTGTCAATGCCTTTTAGAGTCCAACACATTATCTGGTTATGTGTGTGACAGGGCATTATATGGTCACTGTGCAGATGAGTTTGTGGCTGTCTTTGTCTTGCATCATGATAATGGTAAGTCTTTATCTCCAGTCATGATTGAAGACACACAGTCTGAGAAGGGCAAAAGTACTTAATGGGGACAGTGGGATAAAATATGTGAAATTAAATGTGCCAGAAAATCCAGAAAGTACATCTGGAATTCAAAATTAAACAAAACACACACACACAAAACAGAAAAACATGGAAATTAAGAAAAAAGTTATGTTTAGAAATAAATGAGGAAATTATGATATTTTTGTTTTATAGAGTACAATTTTTAAGTATAGACTACTTATTTTTCATTTAACACCTGTCAGTTAATTCTATGATAGGAATTTTTACCAGTTGTCTAAGCCAACTCTTCCCTTCTTTCCCAGAGAGACCTCTTTACTTGAGGCTTGACAGGGAAGTTGGAAGACATGCTCCTTTCTAAGGGGGCATGCCTGGCTTGTCACAGCTGAAGGCAGAAATTTATCAAACCTTATAATGGCTGTCTTCTATGTAATTCTAGGCAGAGAACCAAAGTCTCTAGAATCACAGGTGATATTTTCATCATTATTTTTATTGCATAAATTTTAGAAGAGAAAGGAGGAATAGGTATCTGTAATATATGTGGGGGCTACCAAAGTAAAGCCAACTGAATGAATATATAAATGAACTTTAAAAAATGGGTTTGGGTTTTCTGAGACATAGTCTAAGAAAATAGGCTAGGAATGAAGTACATCCCATAAAGGTTAGGAAGTAGATGTTTGCTGGGTGACTTGCTAATCTGATTTTTGTTTTCACATTTAGAACTGAAAATGGGGAGAGATAATGCCCAGATAAAACTCTAAAACTTACTATTAAGTGGCTATGACATAAAAAAAATAGTGACAAAAGCATTCATTGTTAATAGAGGTTGATAGTTTAAAGACAAATGGAGATAAGTGAAGGAGATGGAAAGTACATCTTTTTTGGAAGAAATAATCTTCCAGAGTACTAGTCTACTTCCTCTTTTAAGTCAAGAAGAAATATATCTGCATGGAAATCTATGAGTAGAGGCAAACTGAAGAGCATCTGGACAAATATCAAAAGAATAAGGTACACAAATAATATAACAGGTATGTAGCACAGGATGATAAATTTCTTATCCGTATCACAAAACTGGCACTACAGTGACCTTCAGTAATGCTAGGAGATTTTAATTACATAGAACATCAGCTGGAAGTCTCATTTAAGGCTAAAGCAATGCTTCTGACAGTTTCATTATTGGAAGAAATAATGGTGGTAACTAATAACTTTTACCGTAACCCTGACCAGTGTGGAGGAGATGGTTGGTGATGGGAACCTGGCTGAGTTCAAGATAAATAGGAAGGAAAGCATGGGGTATATAGTTAGGCATTTGCTGTTAGAAAGGGAAATGGGCTTTCAACAAGTTAAAAGGAAAGATCTTTGAGGACCAAAACTGAAAGACACTTTGACAGGGCTGGAAGTTTATTAAAAATAAGATCTGATGGCAGAATTGTAGACTATCTTGAGGTGGAAGAAAAAGAACTATGTAACAAACCTGAGGTACTGGGTCAAGAGGTTCTAAGATGGAAAGAAGGGCATCCAACCAACAGCAAGTGTAAAACAGGTGGCATGGACTTATGAGAACCATGTCAGGAAGTCAAGGTTTCCACTTCCTGTGGGGATCTGCTCTGCTGGCTCAGTAGTCTCTCCCTGATAATTCTGAAGAAGATGTTCTTGTGGCTCAGGGACATGCTTCGCCACCATGGGCATAGGTCTAGGTCACTCAGCCAGGGCTCTGCATTCCCTCTCCTATCACTACTAGGGAAAATTAAGACAGGTCTTAATTTTGAGTTAAGTATGAATGTGGAAAAGGGACAGGCCTGTAGCTTGAGACAGATAATGTAATGCTAGGAGATGACAGAAAAATAGTAGACCTCTTCATTCTCTCTTTGGCCCCGTCTTCACTGCTAAGAATTACTTTCTGACTGAAAAGTCTAAACAAACCCTGGTAAAAGAGACCTGAGAGGAGAAAAATATTGAAGGCAAGTTTTACTATCTAGTATTTATTCCATGTGCATATTTCTCATTTTCCGACTTAGATTTAAGTGCTAAATTCTCATTTAATACTGGCTAAATAAACAGTAAGTAAATGTATGTGTTCTTATAAGCAAAACCTAAATGAGATGCTACTTCTTAGCAGGCATTCTTTCCTCTTACTGCAATTCTAGGATTAAAGCATTCTTAGACTACAAACACTTTACAATATTGGAGATTTAAGCAAGATCCACAAATTAAGGACACAGAATGAAAACTGACAGATTATTAGTACTTTATGGTTAAGAAAAAAGTTACTTATTACTCCAAATTATGAACTAAAAAATAAATTCAAAGGAGTCTGTGTTAATAAACTTTCTTTCTTGTTATATCAAGATTTTTAAAAACAAAGCAGTATATTAGGCCCTATATATGGAAAATAAAGCTAAGAGTGAAAACTAAAATGGGATCACAACAAACACATTTAACTTATGCAAATTCAACTATATGTTAATTAAAGGAAGAGAAAAAATAATTTTAAAATGTGAGTGATTTCATTATGAAAGTTCTATATATGTTACATTTATATTTATATATATTTATGTATTTTATATATGCTATATTTATATTTAGAGTTATAGATTATATATATATATAAAAATGTATACACAGACACAAAAAAACATGTTCTGTTTACTATTCCTATGGGAGACTTACAGGGTAATTTTGACTACAAATAATTTAAGATGTGATGACTTTTTGCAGTTCTTTCTTCTACTGTTGATAGTATCAAAACAACATAATTAAGCAAATTTGCTGCTAGATACAAACCTATAAATTTCGACATTCTTGTTCTTTTGTCTAGAGAGTTTAGAGGCACTTGCTTCTCCAGCCACAATTATAGTGTTATTTTCCATGACAACACCAGTACACACAGTTCCTAAACCCTCTCCATACTTGGGAGATGAGATGAAATAGGTTTTCCGTGATATAGGATCATAACAAAAACTGGCATCCCCATAGCTCCTATGTCTTGATCTGATTCCTGAAGAATTGTTGCCAATGCAAAGCAAAAGACTGGTAGTCTCCATGCCATAGCGCAGATTTAGAGAGTGCTGTTGGGGTGTCTTGATGGCTTTGAATGCATTTTGAATTATGTCAACGCAATCTGCATCACACAGAAGCATTGTGTTCCTTCTTAAGGCTTGTCTTAAAAAAGAAGGATTTACAAGTTCCAATCTGACTTGTTTCAAAAGCTCAACAAGATGCTCTGTACGCAATTCTTTGTTATGATTTACCCATCTCAGAACTAAGTCCAGAATGCTCTCTTCTCTGGATATGTTAAGATCATCTGATTTAATAAGTGTCAAAAATTGGTGCACTTCAATTTCTAGTATTTCTTCATGTAAGCTCACCTCGGCAAAGTGCTGATATAAATATTTCTTTGATTGATCAGATAAATCTTCAGCTCCAATCTGCTTTGCAAAATAATAGATACCTAAACAGTTCGAAGCATCCATGTGGTCCATCATATATTTTTGACACACACTGAAGACTTCTTCCATCTGCATAAAATAGGCAGCCATAGCTACAGTCTGTACATTGGCATTATTGATATCCAAAGCTGCATTGTACATGTAATTTAATAACACTGCCACACTTTCTGCTGTGATGTCATAAAGTATGACTTCCCTTTGATTACATTCAAGTAGTCCACAGGTGAACATAGCTTTGAAATAAGGACTAAATGCAGCCAGGACCAGTCTGTGGCAAGGAAATTTCTCTTCTTCTGCTATGAGTACCACATCAATCATTTCTGCTAATTCTTTCATGTTCTTAATTTGATTCAGTAAATTCAAGCTATGTTGGTATTTTTCTTTTCCCTCAATCTTGCACTCCATGATCTACTCTCCAAAGTTTCCAACTAAGTCTTCTTTAAGTTTAGCTTGATTTCTGAGGGGCTATTTGCATGTCTGATTACTCACGAAGCTACAGAGATGTCAGGAAACATTTCTAAGGAAAGAAAAAAGGCAGTTTTCTTCTAAGAAAAAGTTCTCTATAATTCAGATATGTAGCATTAGTTCTAAAAATTATTTATAAACAAATATTATTCACTCCAAGCAGAGCAGTTTAAGACAACTACTTCTGTATCTAAAAATATTATTTTTGATTATGTAAACAGTAAATAATTAACTGCTGTCACAAATTCTCCTAATCAGCAGCAAAGGTTTTTCTAGGACTGGAAAGACTTCCCTCCCAACATGTATGGAAAGAGAAGTGTAAGCTGGGCGCATTTTGCAATTCCATTTCCAGTTATCAAATACAGCTGACCTGCAGGCAGAGGGTACAGGGCATCAGTTAACATTCTCTCCGAGGAGATGCAAAATCACCCAAAAGGTTGTACACATCCCCTCCAAAAAATACACTCAACTGTTATAATGGCCAGTCCACAAATGCATGACCGGGGCCTTGTACTATATACCTTGGAAGAGGAAAAATTGAAAAAAAGTCCACTAAAATTCTGCTCAAACTTTGATGTGGGACAAATAATTCAAAGCAGTAGATAACACAAAGATCATATTTACTGGGTTTTGAAAGGCACTACCAAATGTCAGCTGATCTGAAAAGTCACAATATTTAAAACTCACAACTAAATCACCCTAAACTTAGAAAATGCATAAACCCATACAATTTCTCTGTCCTCCCTCCTTGCTCAGCTTTTATTTTTTCCCCATTTCTTAGTGGCGCAGACTGAATCTCTCTTCACCTTAAATAGCACTAGTGTAAGTTTTTTAAAGCTAGCTGTCTCATCTTCATCTTCCCTGGAGAAATGGAAACAAGATGTTTCAAGGAAGTTAATTGGCTGTTTTGATTTGAAAAGGACATTCCTAGAGTCAGAAACCTTAATGTTAGAAGAGGATGTCAAGTGTCTACCTCCAGTTCTAACTTGGCTATAAGTTGCATGCAGTGAGAATAACATTGATGGCAAAAGTTAATACATTTCTAGATTATGAGTAAGATAATATCCTTTTGGGGTGATTATTCTCCACTTCTCTGTTTAAATCCAGCTGAAGAGTTTTCAGAAGTGAAATGGTCCTGTTTTAAAGAGAGAACTGTAATGGTCCTGTTTTAAAAAGAGCATCTGTATATCCCAAGATTCCCAAATATAAATCAATTTCTTGAATACATATTTTGCTTGGATGCAGTTTCTCTGTTCAAAAACATTGGCTTTGACAACAACAAAAAACTATTTCTTTTAAAACAGAAATAACTATTTTAAACATTCTAAAGAAACATTTACTATACATTTTAAAAATAGGCCTATATATTTTTGCTGTATCCCTTCCTTCCAACTGCATTTATTACAACTCCTGAAAGCCACTCTAATTGTTAGGGATTTATAGATCAAATAAATTTACTGATGAAAATCCAGAAAAATACCTGGGCAGTTACATTAGCCACCACACCTCAAAAAACATTCTCAGTATTGTTTCTTGTACATACAAGGTACACAGAAGACATTGGCATGGCACATGAGGGCTTTAAAGTGAAAGAGCCCTGGTTTGGATCCCAATTTAACCTAAACCTTGGCTTCTTCATCTGTAAAGTGGGAATAATGTACACAAACAAAGTAGCTAAGTTAGTCCTTGGCATCTAAGTGCTCAATAAATGGACATTATTGTTAGTTTCCAGTGATATAGCACAGTAAGCTCAAAGGTTAGGTTACCCAAGCCAAAATCTGTGTTCCTAACCTTTGAGCTTACTATGGGTTTGAAGCCTTGCTCTACTATCTAGCAATAAGAACACTTTCTGTAGCATCTTTATGTTCTAGTTTTCTCACCTGAAGTTCGTTTCGAGAACTTCATAAGAATATTTGGGAAAATTAGATAAGGCCATGCATATAAAATATGCAATTTTCCTGGTAAAACTTGCTTGGTAAAGCTGAAGCAGGATATATCTATACACTTTTCAAATGATAAAAATATTGGGGTACATATACAAACCACTGTGGGTATAGACACAGCTCCTAAATGAAGAGAGCTAATAGTAACTTTCCCTTGTAATGAAGGCAGAGTACATTCTCCTTTCATCAGCAAAACAAACTGTATAAATGTTCTCGGTGATATAAATGGGAAGTTACTCACTGTTTCAATTTATAGAAGACTGAACTAGTGCATTCATAATAATAGTATCCATAATAATAGAGAAAAATGGAGCAGCAAAGATGCATATAAATCACAAGAATAAACTCTAATTACTTTGTAAGTCCAAAAAGCAGTTATACTCCTGTCT
Source organism: Cacajao melanocephalus (assembly GCA_963573385.1). Taxonomy (NCBI): domain Eukaryota; kingdom Metazoa; phylum Chordata; class Mammalia; order Primates; family Pitheciidae; genus Cacajao; species Cacajao melanocephalus. Next base: position 3,188 of record CAUYLG010012820.1, on the reverse strand, counting down.
ACTACATTTCATTTTGAGAAATGAACCACTGTAAATGTTAGTGTGGTGCAAAAAATGTCAATTTCTTTAAGCCATGGATGTTTGACAATATTTAATCTTATAATGTTTACATTATCTTTACTATATTATTTTTACTGCTTAAGTTGCTACTTTCTAAATAATGGTTGATATATGACCGTGCCTTCTTTTCTAGGAAACTCTCCATGTTTTGCTGAAGTTTCACTAGTTTAAATTTATAGCAGCACTGTTTGAAATAGCAAAAATTTGGAAATAACTTAAACATCCAATAATAGGAGGTCATACTGTAGTATATTCACTAGAGAATATTGTACAGAAAAAAAAGATTGAACCAGATCTACATTTGTACACATGGCTGTATCTCACAAACATAATAATGTATGAAAAAGACTGTAGAATACATGCCACATACCACTGATATGTTTCTAATATGCAAAACAATATTCTATATTCTAATAGAGTAAATACTGATGATCAATTCTGACAAAGTAAGTGTGAGTATTTGGTGAATCTGGCATTGGGCATACAGAAGCTTTTTGTACTATTCTTGGAATTTTTCTGTAAGTTTGGAATTATAAATTCTTTAAGGATCTGTACAACTGTAGTGGAATATAAAGACAGGAAGGGTAATTATAAACACCAAATTCAAGATAGTGGTTCCCTTCAGAAGCAGTGTAAAAAGAGAAATGCAAGTGGGGAAGGATGACAAGGAGGTTCGACTACATAAATATTTAATTTCTCCAGCTGTTTGGTGGGTATCGAAGACATACTTTATTACTTTTAATGCCTCTTCGTATATCTTAAATATTGTATAAGTTTAAAATTTTAAAAAACTGTCTCTGAGTCACTTACAGCTTTTAAGAAACTTAAATGTTGTAAACCATGTGATACATGACCGTGCCTTCTTTTCTACGAAACTCTACATTGTGGTTGCTGCACTGCTATTGCCATTCACAGATTTACATATATATATATATATATATATATATATATATATATATATATATGTGTGTGTGTATATATATGTATATGTATATATATGAGAGATAATAGATATATTATGAATTTTCTTTTTAAGGTGTCAGGGTGTAGGTAGACCAATTTATGAGTGATTGGAAAAAACAAAAGATTATGACCTCCCTATCTAGTCTGGTGAGGACTGCTTTGAAAACTTGTGGTTCTAGACCTCCCTGTGCCTTAATACCCCTGGTATCAGCCTGTATAGGAGGGAAGGGCAAAAACAATTCCTAATCCTGCTTCAGGAGGAAAAGAAGTTACTGCATTCCTAAACTGGCATGTATTTTTCCCATAAAAATGTTCAGTATGGTGAGAAGCTTATAATCATGACAGAGTTGATCAACATCAAACCCTTGATTTTTAGCGGGGAAAAAAACTGAAGACAGGAGAAATGACTTGGATAGGGCTAAATTCCAATCTGTTTAAAACTTCCTTCAACAGACATTGGTTGGAAAACCAAAAAACAGTGACATTATGATGTCAGAAAATCATGTCCCAGTTTCAATGTAAAGCAAAACTGTTTTTAAGGGTGGGACTCTTTTATACATTGGCCACTACTGAGTATAAAGTTATTAGCCCACATTAAAAAAAATATCCTGGGCCTGTTTTCACCAATGCTACCCCTCATTCAGGGATTCTGGCACCTACCAACTTTTCCTGCCTCATCTCCGGACTTTCCTTCCTTACATTTTTCAATCTTTGAGTAGTACCAAACTACTCACAGCTCTAATGCCTTTACATGCTGTTCTGTCTTTACACATGTAAGTCTGTCTTGGAAATATCTCCCCCATCCCCCTGAAAAAAATACAACTGGGTCTCCAAAATTCAACTCAGATATCACTTCCTCATTAACGTGTCCCTTTGCTTCCTTGCTGGTATTGTGTACATTGTGGTTGCTGCACTGCTATTGCCATTCACTTTTGCAGATGCTTGCGTCTTCTGTCAATGATGAGCACACTGTGGGTAAGGGACTTGTCTTCATCACTTCAGTATTCTTTAAAATTTTTACTTATTTATGGGTCTTGCTCTGTTGCCCAGGCTGGGACCTCAGCCTCCCCAATAGCTGCACTGCTACATGTACCACCACACCTAATTTATTTTTAATTTTTTGTAGAGACAGGGTCTTACCATGTTACCCAGATTGGTCTCAAACTCCTGGCCTCAAGTTATCCTCCTGCCCTGGCCTCCCAAAGTGTTGGGACTATATGCTTGAGCCACTGTGCCTGGCCACTTCTGTATTCTCGTCTGTGATCACACCTGGACACAGGAGTTGCTCAATACGGTTTGTTCAGTTAAATTAATGCTTTCCTTAGTCTTAAATTACAAGTTAAGGATAATCTTTTTTTCTTTAGGTTTTATACATGTTAATAAAACACTATATCCAAGATTTTTTCTACATATAAAATTTATTGTGATACTATAAAATATGTATTTGGTGGTGACCTTTTCCTGACATACAACTCCTAAAATCCTTGGAATCTCCAAAGTGATAAATGCCTTTCTGTACACTAATGAGTTCACTGAGGGCTGGCAGCCGTTAGAGCTTCAGGATAAGATCTGGTCACCGGAAAGAACAAGGCAGGATTAGAGGATTGGGACTTTCAGCTCAATCCCCTTACCTCCAGGGAGAAGAGAAAGGAGGGGGTGTAAGGTTATTCTTGTAAGGATATTGCCGAGTTTAAAATGAGGAAACTGAGGCCAGCATGAGACAAATTAAATTCTAGTTTATTTAGCTCCCGGGCGAGGTTCTGTGGTCCCAGGGGAGAGAGAGAGAGCGAGAGGGGCCAGAGAAGTCGCCCCTGGCCGTTCTGGGCGTGGGGTTTTATAGGGGGTGAGGGCAGTAGATTGGTCAGTGGGGAAACAAAGCATGGGCAACTGCATTGGTCATAGAGACTGGACCTGGACTTGGCAAGTTGTCATTGGTAGTCCAGCAGGGCTATGGACAGGTGGGCTGGAGAAGGTAACAAAGCATGGGCACCTGTATTGGTCAGAGAGAGAGACTGGACCCGGAGTTGGCGAGCTGCCATTGGTTAGGCTCTTGGCGGGATTTTTGAATTTTGGGCTGACAGTATGATTTAGTGCTGAGTGTGGGGCTAGGGGTGGAATGCAGGAGTGGGTGTGGGGAGCCTGCATGGAGAAGGCAGGCACCAGTA